>VZTZ01033560.1:187394-267945 GCA_013400955.1 Drymodes brunneopygia
TCCCTTAGTTTTATTTCACAAAGCCTGTTTATTAGCCACCTGGTGAGCATTTCTGCACCTACAGCTTCTCTTAATAAATCACTGACCATTTCATGCTGCTGAGGCTACTCAACCTCAAGTTTCTAAGACCTGCTTGCCTGAGCAAAATAAATTAAGGAAATGTCCAGGGGAGGCAGTTAGTAATTGTGTGTGGTATTTTAAATCCAGATGCAGTAAAGTGGAAGCCTGTAATGCTTCCCCCATTCTTGCTGCTGTAGTTATAGAAGAAGCAGATGCTGCCTTTGGATGACTTTGAAGTATTGAGTATAAGGCAAAAAAATAAATGCCTAGGGAGGATTCTCTTCTAGAAAGTGGCCTGATGCCATAGCTTAGGACCAGAACAGTAATGGTAGACCTGTCAAAACAGTGAGTTCTTCTGGGCTCTTGGAAGTATCATGATCACCCTGGGGAAACTGCTTGATCCTGACTCTCAGAACTGAATATTTTAACACACAGACAAGTGTGGGTTCAAATAAAAGGCCTGTTTATTAAATAAAGAGCAAGGATATCAAGAAGTTGAGATGGATTCACTTTGTCATACTGGACATGAATGCTATTTAGAGTTGACTGCAGGACTGCACCCACCACAGACTCCTGTTTTAGCCTGAGTGGTAGCAAGGCATTCAGTAAAGCCTTCTCCTACATCAAGATCTCTGCAGAAAGAGGCAAGGTATCGCTGACCTCATCACATCTTTTCCCCTTCAGTCTCTTGCTTGATGATCTTCTCTGGATGAATCTAGGTAATTTACTTACAGAGAACACTGGCAACAATTTTAGGGAAGCTTAAGCCACTGCCCTGCCTTCCTCCCTCTCCCTGTTCTT
Organism: Drymodes brunneopygia; assembly: GCA_013400955.1. Classification (NCBI taxonomy): domain Eukaryota; kingdom Metazoa; phylum Chordata; class Aves; order Passeriformes; family Petroicidae; genus Drymodes; species Drymodes brunneopygia. The sequence goes on from VZTZ01033560.1 coordinate 188,256, forward strand.
TTATTTGAGTAATGAAGTCAACTAGAACCCCATTGTCTTACAGGGTAAGGTAAGCAAGGCTGATTGGTCTGGAAACCATTCCCTTAGGATTAACCCCCAAAGGGACTGTACTTGAGAGCTAAATGCCTGGCCACAGATCATCTGCTTTCATGTGGGTAAATTCCTGCGAATGAGACAGACTTATGAAGCTACGTTTTCTAATATCGAGCGAGGGTTGATTTCAGAGGAAATCTTTGATGCTACGGTTGGATGCTGCCAGGAGTCTTTCTGACCAGTTAAAAGTTTGAGGTTTAAATATGACAATATTTCATCTTTGGAAGTGATGTGCCTAATGTATCCGTTTTATGCATCATCACCACCTGTCTTTTGCAAACAAGACATCTTGGTTTAAAAAAACAAACCAAAATAAAATCCCTTTGATTTTGTGCAGCCAGTGCTTGCCGTGGTACCTGGGTAATACATACTCCTCAGGAGCTGTAACAAAGCAAACCCTAAGCATGGTTTATAGTAGAAAAAGTGTTGTTAGAGCTCTCTCTGCAGATACACTGTGCTCTTCATTTCTCTGCACACTGCTCTAATCTTGCTGTTTGTCTCACTCAACCCTGTTCTCATTGTTCAACAATGTGAGTTCCATACTCCTTACAAGTTAAGCCAAGTCACAAGAGGTGACTTCAATGTGAGTTGAAGCCAGCACTACCTAAAATTTGCCAGTTGGGTAACACATGCAATGCCTCAGGTCATAATATAGTTGTCTACCAGATGATTCTCTTCTCCCTTACTTCTACTGGACACAACCCTGCCAAACTGCAAGAGGTTCACAATAATAATAATAATAATAATGATGTCACTGTCATAACTATTGATTGTTGCTCCAGGTATCTCAGAGGGTTTTATAAATTTTTCATGAGTTTCCTGACCCTGTGGAGCCATGCATCTAAAGATCCAGGATGCTAAAGATGCTTGGGCTCATGCAACAGATACAAGATGTGGATTGGTCCTCTTTCCAGTCCAATGGGAAATGGCAGTGATGTGTAATGACTTCTTGACCAAGATCAGAAGAACCACAGGCTGAACAGCCTCAGTCCTCATGAACTGTGTTTACTCCTGATGTTACTGTTCAGCTGTGAAGCCTGTTCAGCAGAATGATTTTAAAGCACAGGGTGAATTGATTTGAGGGAGAGGATGGGGGGAAAAGGCTTTTGAAGTAGTTTGAGTAGTAGTATTGAGTAGTTTGTTTGGCATAAGATGGCCAAACAGCTGGAGGAAAACAGAATAAAAGAGCCAAACTCATTTTCACTAGCTACTGAAGGAAGATGGAGAGTTTAGCTTTTACACTCAACATACTGGTCTTACCTTTAATATGAGATTATGGTTAATAGTATGGACCTATTTCAGTCATATATCTCTGTGTCCAAAAAGGAGGAAGTCTGTGCTACTTTAGGAGCAGGGCTGGTTATAATGATGAAGCTGGAAGAAGAAAACAGTGCAGGAGTGGGCCTATTTTCTGTTTATTTTTCTTTTTTTAAACACAGTTATTTACCACAGACTTCATGCCACACCCAGCAATGGTAACTAGGAGAGTGAGAGCAGAGGCTGAAGTTCCCCTTTATTTCTCTGGAAAATAATTGTGTGCCTGTGGGACATATTCAAGGCCTTATTTAATGCATGTATTTTAGCTTTTGAAATATTAAAATTCTGTGTTTGGTTTTGGTTCAAAAAGCAACTCAAGGGTGTTTATTTACTATGTTTAAAAAGCACAAAATAACCTCTCAAACAGCCTGTGGTGTATACATACAAAACTATAAAACCCTCTGAGCTCTTCCAAATAGGCAAACGTGCCTGCGAGATATAGATGAATGTATACCCACATATATGCATGAATTAAATCCAGGAGTAAATTTTCTACATGTGTAAAGTAGATATCTTTGCTGTCCTTTCATGTCTCATAGTTTCTTTAACCCTGTAAGAGCGTGACATTATCAAACACTTTGACAAAGAGTAAATTCCCTGAAATTGTTTGCCTGGGGTTGGCTGTTTAATTTCAGTGTGGGTGCCTTGCAATTCAAAAATAAAACTCTTACATGAAGTCATGCAAACTTCAGGCAGGTATCTGATATTTTACATTAATAGTGCATAGCATGTGAAGTTACCTTAACCTGAAAGACAAAGTATTCTAAAAGTGGTTACATGATTTCAGTCACACAGGTTAAGAGGAATGATGCTGGTAGCATGGTTAGGAAATTTTGCTATTTGGGATAGGATCCCTGTCCCTGACTCTAGCATTCATTGTCATGATTTTGGCGGCTCCCTTACAGTAATTTCTCAATTTAGGATTGTTCAGGTCAGCAGGCCTGTCTTCACTCTTGGTTCCATTACTTTTTTGCCAGCTTGTCTTGTTTGCTTTAAAATGACTGAACTCTAGTACCCTCTTAACATTCTACATTGAAAGGAGATGAAAAACTCTGTGTGTCTTGAATTAGATCAAGAATTTGAAAGAGGGTGGACACTGAGCTGTCTTCTCATAAGTCTAAATGGTCTGCCCAGATGAGGGTTGAATTGTTTGAAATTTGTGGAGAAAAACAAAAAGAAAAAGGAAGCAAACTCTGCTTTTCCTTTCTTTCAAACTGTTCTCTAGTGAAAGGAGGTCAGCTGCCAGGACAGTCCCCCTGACTCTTTGCAGGTGTGCTTAATATGCACGAATAAAAGTTAAAGGGGGAAAAAATACACTTTTTAAAGTGTTGCTTTTTAAAGAGTGTAGACTGTATTTAATTTCCTCAGTTGCAGTCAGACTTTACACCACAACTTGCCTCCAGAGGTCTCAAAGCTGGGTTAATCATTTTTCTAACACTTTTTTTCTCTTCTGTTTGGAAAAAGCAACTTTGTTGAATCAGAACCTTCTGTCAAAGTTTTCAATGACACTTCATTTTGGAAAATTTCTACCTTGCACTTTCAATGGTGCTGACATTGCCGGGAGTGAAATAATTTAATATTTCATTTCAAATCAGTATTTCAATTTTTAATATAAATATTTCAAAGGTTATGCAAAATGAAACTTTTTAAATAGGAAATCCATGTAACATCAGCAGCTATAAAGAAAAAGAAATTCTATTCTGTTAGGTTTGGTGGTGGTTGGGATTTTTTGTCTGTTTATTTTTTATTCAAATGGAAATATTTAAATACTAAAATTGTTTCCATAATAGAAACAATTATTCTGGGGACGTTTATAGCTGCAGCACAAAGTTGGATGTTTATCACATTGGTGTGTACTCACCATAGGGGTCTGGTGTTCATTGGGGTGATACTCAGTTACCTCACCACAATGTTATTCCAGACACAGTGAGTAGAAGCTCTTTTTAGTCTTCTAAGAATGGTTGTGGCAGCAGGTGTGCACTGTGCATGTCCACCAGTTACCTGCTTTTCTTATGGAAGTACAAAAAGTTTTCCAAGATGTAAAGTGAGCGGTGCATCCATTTGCACATCCCAAGGCAGTTCAGCCCAATATTTTCCTCCATCCCAAACCTTCTGGAGGAGCAGGAGCACATAACTTAAATAACCTTTCAACCTCATTTAAAGATGTCAGACAATGGAAAAGTCATTTCATTGTTAAATGGGATTTGATTGTTATTTTCAACACAAAATGTCTAGTTCCAGTTTTCACACATTGTATTTTGTACATCTTCATCACGAGAATATTTTTGTCTGTGTATTATAAACCACAGACCAATTAATCCCTTTCCTCTGAAAAACTGAGTTCCATTCTTTCAATTTATGCTTTATTTTCCATTCTGTGGTGCTGTTTTCTGGACCACTGTCAGTTTGTTAATAGGCATTAACAAGCAGTGGGGAAAATGTGCTACTCAGCATATATTTGCTTATTGCTACAGAACCCCATCACAGTAACATCAGGATCAGTGAGTGTCTTTTGATTACAACTGAGCTGTGATGTCCTACACCTTGTAAAGGATTTGGCCTCTCCTTCTTTCCTACTTTTGCACCTAGCTCCATTCCTTGTGAGGTGTTTGTGGGCATTTTGGCAGACGGAAGGATGCTTTTCAGAAGTATTCGGCACAGCTGTTGAGTCTAAGTCCTTAGCTAACCAGGTGTTTAACAGAAAAGCTCTTCTTCCTGCTATTACATAGAAAATATCAAATAATAATAATCTACTTCCTCCATAACAAACCAAGTCAGAGAAAATAAGATTTCCCCTTACTTTGAGTAGCTCTCTGAGCTACTTCTGCAGGTCCTTTCATAGCCAGCTGTGAATTGTTTGGGCAGAAATTGGATAGGAACAGCTGCTTAAACACCTGCTACAAGGCCTTTGATCTCTCCTACTACAACAATAGCTTTTGAGCCTTTGGAAGTTTGCTCATCTGGAAAAGAAGATACAGTTGGAATTTAACTGCTATCAGAGCTGCTGCAAGGGTGTACGTGCTGGAGTGGTGATACAGGTTCCAGGTAATTCTTTATGCATAAATTGACTTTACAACTGTTTACGATTATGTGGAAGTAAATATCCCTGAATGTTTTCATGCAGTGAAATGTGGAGTAGAATATAGTTGTCATATTCTGGGCATTATAGACTTTTCCATCCTGGCCAGTACTATACTTCCAGGCTGCTTTGCTCTAAGGACACCACTGCATAGTTGTTCTGAACTTCCCCATAGTTAAACTGTGCTTAGCACAGGGCCAGGTCTTTGGACATACAGAGGGTTGTTGCTCTCCATGTTCTGCTTCTCAGGAGTGATTGGATTGTTAATTCTGCTTTAGACAATGTATGGAGCTGTTTAAGTGATGCTGTGTGCTCTCTGAGCTTGCATTTATTCTTACTTAACCACTTCCATGGAAGTATGAGGAGGGGTATGACCCCCAGCCCAGAATTTTAACAGCTGCCTTAATTTTCTTGAGCCTCATGAGGTAAATAGCTGGTCCAATTATCCTGATATAAATGGAAGAGTTGTAGTGGGACACATGATCCTGTGTGCAATTAATATTTTTATCATGTATGGGAGTAATTTCCTGCTTGATTTTTCCTAATCTGGAGGTAATGAAATATTGATGACAGCATTTGGCATACACACTACAGAACTTCATGCTGTTCTTTGTTGCAACACTGATACTTTGAAACCTCTAACTTACATTATTATGAGGCAAGTGCTAAAATTCTAGGGTTTGTCACATTTTCTAAAGGTAGAAAAAATAATAAAAGGGGAATTATACTTCCAGGTCAATAAAGAAAAACTGAAACCAGTAGAACTTCTCATGTTTTCATCTGTTCCTGAACAGCTTGGTGTCTCAGGTGGCAAAACCAAGATGAGATTGACTGTGTAGCTTCTGAAACTGAAATCCCCTATGGCTTTCCCCTCTCTGCTTATAAATAAATTTATTATCAGTTGTTAATAAATCATTCCTACAGTAAATAATATTTTAACAGAGCAGTTAATTCCTATGAATAATTGAGGTTGCAATTATGTGGGTTACAGATTGGTTTTATAACATCCAGCTGGGAGAAAGCAGTTTTGGGGGTGCTGATAAAATGTCTCTATTACAAACTTTTGGAATATTAAGGATACTGTAGGTTATTCTTCACCATCCTTAATCATTCAGTGAAATTCAGGTCTACTTTGGGTTAGAAACATGTCCATGGAGAAACATATTAATCTTTGAAACCTACATGATAAGGCTCACCAACATCTCCAGCAATCAAAACTAAATGGCTTGGTTAGATAGATATTTCTAATCAATTACATAATTTTAATTTTAGGAAATCAGATTAAGATGCTTAGTTGCTTTTGAAGAGTGGTGTAATTACAACTTGTCTTTGAAGTTTGTCTGAAATTTATAGAAAATTGAAATTGGTTAATTTTATTTACCCTGAAATTGTTTCCCCTTCACTCCCAAAGAAGATCTTTCTCAGAGACACTCAATGGTACAGACAAAATTGAATTTTATTGTTCCAAAGATGATAGGCAAACTTTCCAGTCATGGCCAAGGACAAGTGATAAGATGAACTGGAGATACAGATAGGAAAATAAGTTTATTTTTCCAGCTGTTGATAAAGAAAAGTAGTAATGGATTCACAAGGAACAGTTGCTGCTGCTGGGGTGGGATATTAACTCCCTGTAGTAGCTGCTGAATCACTCATTCTAAATTCTTTCATGGAAGGAACAGCCTTAGTTCTGTTTTTTGTGATCCTGTCTAGGCGAGGCAGAGGACAAGACTTTTCCTGTGGTGCTGCTTCTGTACCCAAGGCATCTTTTCAACCCTTCTCCAGCTGTGTGTAGCAGGCTATCTTCCCTATTGCTTAGATAGTTTTGCATTTTGCCTGTGCCTGGAATTATCTTTGCCAAGAGCAGGCAAAGTGAGGCTTTCATCAAGGGGAGAAACAGCAGCCCTAACAAGCAGTCTTTACAACTTGGTTAAGGCAAGAGAACTTACCAAAAGTTAGTAGTAACAGAAAAATATGGTCTTGTGCTGTCTCATCACACTGAAGTTTTCTGCTAGTGTCATTCACCAGAAGGAAGACTGTTCCTAGCAACAGCAAATAAAGTCCACTTGGCCCAGTTAATTTTACAGATCATGCTCAAACAATGCACTGTCCTAGCAGCTACTGTGACTCAAGAACCTTCCAGACAGTACAGTTTGAATATGGATTCAGAAGATATCTGCTATGAATTGTCAGGCTTTCTTAGCAGTTCTGAGGCTAATTTTTAAGGTCTGGCATAGCTGAAAAGGCTCTGTTGGAATCTGTGTCTGTAGAGCTGGAGATGTCTGAAGACTGGATGGGAATCACTAGGAGCCCTGGAGAACTGCTATTCACTGACAGCTCTTAAGAGCAGGGTGGAAACACTTCTCAGGCCTAGGCAAGCACACTTGGTCTGCTTTTGGGATAGTATAGGATGCCTCTAAGAAGCCATCCAGTTCTAGCTTCAGTATCACGAGAATCTGAGTTTTTGGTGCTCTGTCCATACAAAACCTTTCTTACCATTTTGGCAATACTTCTCCTGTCTGATGCTTTTATTGCAAGCTAAACTATGTCTACATGGCACAGTCACAAACCTTTCTGATAATCACAGAAAGGTTTTTTTTCCTGAGGTCTAACACTTAACCCCACTCCTGTCACACCAACCTCCCCCCTGCTGTTTTTTACTAACCCTTTAATTGAGGGATATACTAATTTCAAAACTAAGAGTAATTTTCACCAAGGAAATAAACTGTTTTAGAAAATGTCAAAAAGTAAGATAATTTTGCAACTGTGTAACATGTCAAACTTGATCATTCATTACAAAGCTTACTTTCCCATGATTTTTTTAGTTTTTTTCAGCATTTCCTGATAAAAAAAAAAACCACATAAAATTCCCAACCAAGTCTAAAAGTGACATAAAAGACTGTGTGCTAGTATCTGGCCATGCCTAACACCCAGAAAAAGGATGTCAAGGAAGATCCACGCGCAGTTGAGTAGGGGGAGAGGAGGATGAAAGAGCTGAGTCAGATTGGTCTATGCCAAAATATTACCTGAGTGTTTCTTAAATCACTATTCAACATATCTATGAGATGTCAGCATACTGTGAATGCCAGAAACTCTTTCTGGCATTTATATCTTGCATTGGCAGCTTCTGGAGGCACTGGGGAAGGGAGAGGTAAGAAAAGGAGGAGCCTTCTCTTGCAAATCAACCAGATTTATTTTCAGCTTATGTTGCCATGGAATATGATTCCTCATTATGCTGAGTTTTGTATCTCTTTACACACACCAGCCTGGACACAGTAACAAAACTTCCCTTGCCAGACTCATTTTCTTCAACATTGATACACATTAGCTGAATACCTGGTACTTCATATTTTTCACTAAACTGAGTTGTGTTTCCCCAAATGCTCCAAGTATTGATACCTATAAGCAAATATGAAAAAAGTGATAACCAGAAGCAGTGCAACATTTTTGACAAAGTGCAATTTAAGCAGTCTTATGGTCATAGCAAACAATGTAAGCAAGTTTTTTTTACAGCATGAAGACCATGCAAAAGTTTTACTGTATCTATAATTCAAATACTCCCAGTAATTTGAGTAGATAGTAATCTGGACACCTGTTAAAATGCATTGTTGTCCTATGAACAAAAATTTTAGAGGACACCACACTTAAACCCCTTAGTACTTGGTGCTACTTCAGACACTTGTTATGTGATAATGTAAATCAAGTATGTTCATCATTATGTGAATTACTGTTATACTTTCAGAGAAGATAACCTTTCTACTGTTCTTTCCCAAAGAGTTTATGTATAATAATTTAATTATTTATTCATATACAGTAGCATCTATGGTTCTCAAATGGGACTTGAAGTTAAAATGGCTCTTTGTTTTGAAACTAGTAGGTCAATTTCTGGACAACCTTTGAGTCTTAGAATTGACTGTCATTAACCATATCATGTTAACAAACACCTTTGAAGGATACTTTGCTCTAAGGGTGTTGTAAACAACAGCTATCATAAAATGTCCATGAGACGTGGAATCTATTTTGGTGCTCTAGATGGTAAACAGCAATGAGACTGCATAGGTAGTTTTATTTAGTTGGTTCTATTTGCAGTAGAAAAAATAGCTTTTCTAAAGTAAATGGAACAATTCTGTGGCTCAGCCAGGAATGGTCAGGTCTTCTTCTTGATAGCCCTATAACCCCTTGGCCAGGCATCCCTACAAGAGACCTGCCTTGTATACTGCCTTGCCAAACTTCCTTATTAAAGCTTTATTAAAAAGCTCACTCAACTGCAAGACAGCTGTGCTTGAACTCCATTTTTTTTCTAGTTTATTTGAGGTCTGATATTAAATAAATTCAAGACTTACAGGAAGTTTTGTGTATCCTGTATGTTGTTTCAAATGCTATAAACTCCATGAAAACAACAAAACTTCCCTAGCATAATGATAGGTTAAATTGTGAACTTTACCTTTTTTTGTTCTCAGACTCTCTTAAAACAGGCACACATAAATGAACTAATCAAATTTTTAATCTCATCTTACTCCCACTTCACTTAGCAAATGCAAGATCCTTGATATGCCTCACTTGTTTCATAGTAACCAGCCCACTTTGAGAAATGCGTCTATGCAAGCTGAGAATTAGGACTCATTATGCCTTTGCTGAGGGCTCATAAGGATTGCATGCTGAGGGTACCATCTTACTTAGGGATGAACCTGACCACCTGAAAGTAATTCACACTGGCAGCCAACTGTAGTATTTTCCAATTTTGGATTTGTCTGGCTTCCATCTACCAGCTTTGTCTTAGCACTGACTTTCTGTTGACATGAACAGTGATGTTCCTAATACCATGAATTGCATCCTGTCTCTTGGGTGCAATCAAGTTGGCCAGTTCCCTTCACAGCATGGTTCTGGGAGGAGGTGGGCTGCTAGCTACAGAAGAGTTGTGTTCAAGAAGATAAAATGGAAAATATCAAGTTTAAGACAAAACATGAAGTATATGACATTGAAAAGTAAGAATTCAAAACAAAATCTCCTGCTTCTTCTTCTAAAACAACTAAGCTAACAAAGCATGATCTTGCACTCTCTGCCCTCATTGAAAGTACTGAACTGATGCATGAATGGTGCACAGTATTGTACTTCATTATGTTTCCTAGGACATATTTGCACCTATTTCAAAGATATCTCAAAGAGTCTGTGTAAATGTAACCTACCTATGAAGCTTGAACTGGAGCTTTGTTTTTATGCTTGTCATATACTAGTGCAGCCTCAGGACAAAACTAGGTGAATGGGTGCAGATGCTCTGCCAATTATGTTTTGATGACAGGGCAGTGACAAGCAAGTCTACGCAAGAAAACCTACAGACCCTCAGGAGCATGAACAAAAGTGATTGACTCAGATTCTGTGTGAGATGCAAATAGCTAAAAGGGTTGGAAATTCCCCCCTTTCTTTCAAATACAACATGGAACCATAGGCATGCTGCTAGTCTGTTAAATATAGCAGAAAAAAAATAAAAAGGATGTTAATTTAAACCACAGCAATACACTTGTGATTGTCAGACAGCCACAGGCTGCAGGCAGCCACATTCCCTCACCAGCCAGGCTAATAGGTGGAAATTGCAATATATTCAGCTCCATTGAGGTTTGTTCAGTCTTAGCCCTGACACAAACATTTACTGCTATCATGAAGCCACATTTCCTGAAAGTTAGGGATAAAAAATTGAGACAGGTTGTGCCGTGCTATGCGAAGTTAATGCAATGGTTTCCCCAGGAGATTACTTTTCCAATTGCTTCTGTAACTTAGAATAATTGGAGAATTCAGGATGCTGTTCTTCTTGATCCGTTGATTGTTCCTATTAAATAATAGTACTTATTCATGTACTTAACACCTTACCTTTCACTCAGGGACTTCTAGCATGGTTTGCCTTCTTTCTATGGTTGGGGTGAAGCAGAGCGATGCTTTAAAAATATCTCCTCCAAATGAGAGGATGGATAGATGTTAAGTGGACAAATGGCTCTAGACAAAATTTGGTTGGATTTCAGATCTGCAGAGAAGTTTTACAGCGTTTCCATCTGCACAGAATTTTTTGAGAATTGAAACATAATCCTAGGGGAGAAAAAAATAAATTGTGATATTTAACTGTCCCAAGGAATGCAGACTTCACTAACATTCTGAGATTGGAGCCAGAAGAAGTAGAAACCTAAAATATTTATTACATCTTTGTGCATTCATTGTCCCTCTTCAGCTCACACTCAAGCACTCCGTGCCCAGCTCATTTTGTACTGTGTTTATGGGGACAACTCATGGAAGGTAGGGGCCCCACTGAATAACCCTGTAATGATGAAGTACTCTTGCAGATTCTGTACTCCATAAAGTTCACAGGTGACATCCACATCTCCACAGAGATCAACAGCCTTGGCACCACAGAACTAAGCAGGTATCTTTAGACTCTCTTCTTCTCTATTGGTTCCATACCGTGTCTTAATCTGGCAAGACAAGTGTTTCTCACTCAAGCTGCTAGGCTTGTGAGCTGTTTCATGCAGAGATACCACACTCACAAAATTCTAGACTTCAAATAGTTGCGTGACTGCTTAGAGAAATTGACACAAAGCCATTTTCCTCACCATTCCCACATCTAGTGATTGGTGCACCGTAAGAAAGTCAAATAACTTAGGGGCATTGAATTCCCTAGCACACTAATTTCATATTGGTATAAAAACGAATCCCAAGGCTAAGGAATTTAAGACAGAGTACTGTGGTTAAAGGTTGACCACACCTCTAGTTAGTGTTGCTTATTTGCTGGATTTGTTCTGAATTCAGATACAGTTGAATTCCTAGTGCTGACTTTGTGTACACTATAGATTCATTGAGTTTTTAATTGCTGTTTTACTTAAAACAGCAGCACCTATATCATTGCTGGTTTAAGCTGTTTGTCTTGGATAGGTTTTTCAATATCTGTAGGAGAACTGTTCACTTTAACATTGTCCTTCACTTGAACATCCTCTTCTCTAACACACTCCTGTCTATTTTGGTTAATTAACTTATATGCAGTGGTTAATTTCAACCCCTCACCAGTTGCAACTCATCTCTCTTTGAGTGGTATAAACAACAGAAAGGTGCAGACAAATGTTTATATAGAGATTGAATTTGGCTGGAATTCCTGACTCTTAGAAAGAAAAATTCTTGTACATTATGTACTCATGGAACAAAACACACAAATACTCTATTTTGTTGAAAGAAAGCCAGTTATGAATAAGCGTGAACAGTAATAATATAAAAGATCACCTCACTTAAGCTTAGAAATGAATACCATCTGCAAAACTGCTCACAAGCTGGAATAGAAAACCACAAGTGACAAAAAAATCTCAAAAGAGTATTCAACATTTAAACATGACTGTTTGTGGTAAAAAGAATTAAAAAATGGCAGAGAAGCTTTTTAACATTTAAAAAAAGAACTGCAATATGTAAAACACTGAGAGAGTTTCTATGGATTTCCAGTTACGTGGAGCATTTTGAGATTAATATAAATAAAGAAGTATCAAGGTGCAAGGCATGAGGCGATTTTACTTTAGTAAATTTTTTTACGAGTTTACTGTTGGGAAAAACATAGATAATCCTTTGAAATGTAGCATTCAATAAGAACCATAGGCAATTTTTGAGACAGTTCTCTACAGTGAATCATTGCTTCTCCTAACCCAGGATAAAATCAGCCAACAGGTAAAGTTAATCATAATAAGCAGATTTTGTTGTTATGTGTTGAGCAATAAGACCTCCTGGAATTAGTTTTAAAAAGCACACGTTAAGAAGTCAAGCCCTCTCTGTAATCAAGGAGGTATGGAAGGCATTGAGTTGAAATCACTTTGATCTGTTGGATATCTGATGACTACTGGAGCTTCCCTAATGTGAACTAATGTGCCCTAATGCACATCTTTTTCCATTCACTCAAAATTTCTTGAAAAGAGAATTCTGAAGAAGATGTAGACTGGAAAAGCAAGAGATCATCATGCCCAATTTGTTTAGCACTAGAACTGCTGCACTATTGACCATGAGGGTGTGTTCTGCTAGTTCATGACTGTCTTTCTGCTGCTAATAATTTTTTTCATTCTTCTTTAATTCTTTCATCTGCTGGCAGCTCTGTCATTTTTACAACTGCAGGGATTGCACAAGATTTTTCTTTTGTATTATTTTGGCCTGTAAGTATAGTCATGTGGAAAAGAGGTTAATTCTCTATTGGGATTGGGAGGGATTATGGGAAGTAAAATTTCTAAAGACTTTTTTCATCTTTCTTTTGCAAGGCAGTTGTTGGGACTTAGTTTTGCATTGTTATTTTGCTGCTTTGTGTTCTAGCATTGTGCTGAGTCACTGGCAGTATGTCAGGAAGAGCTGTTGTAGCAATTTAGCCTTATTAAGATAAAAAGCTAATGAAATCAGCTAATGCTAAATATATTGGACTTGATACTCTACTTCTGAAGTCGTCCTCTGTGTTGATGCAGATCTCTCCAGATCAAAATGTGGGGTTGATCATTGTATCCTTCTTTGGTCCTGTTCTTCAAGGAACTCTTCTTAACTTCAGATTGTCTTCAGTGTATATATTTTATTTATGTATATATATCTTAGATTGGGAATTTTTGACTGTCAGTAATGTATGCAGGGGCAGAAATTCCTCAAACATGTCGGTGGGCTCCCTTGACCAGGTACTTTCTTTTGCATGTTTTAGTTGTCTTTGAATCACTGCAGTCCACAGTCTTACAAGCCTCTGCATCTAATTGCTGTGTAGTTGATTGTTTTGGGTTTTTATGAGCTGATCTTCATCTGTCTTCAGTCTTCTTATGCATTATAGCTCCCCAAATGGCAGCACTGGTATGAGAGACAGCAGCCACCACAAGCAGCACCCCAGGTGGGTGGTTGTTTAGCTCATGTTTAGAATGACACATTCTCTTTTAGTGTTCCTTTGATGAAGTGCTCACCTTGAAAATAGTGTAGTTTATAATCAGAATTTACTTAAACAGATCTTCAGAGTTCCATTCTTCTTCAGTAAAAAATCAATTTTTGACTTTCACTGAAGCACTTCTGGGTAAGGTTAGTCAAAAGCTGTCCTTTGTCTCACCAAGACCATCTGAATGCGCCTGCTGAAAAGCTTGTCAAGAGTTGCAGTCTTGAAGTTGCTCATCTCTTTGGGGTTAACTTTGGAAATCTCCAATTGTCAATCAACCTTTTGTTACAATAACCTGAGTGATATTAATAATAGCTATAGTGTTGGGCAAATAAATATGAACCAAAGTGGATAAGCTCAGAGAACAGTGTGGAATTTCTTTCTGTTTCTTCCACTGTCCTTTTATGAGACTCCAGTGAGGTGTACACAATGCAGTGGTTTGGCTAGGCCGTATAGAAACCTTCTAAAAGCAGGATTAACTGTTTGATGTTTCCATTTGGAAGAATTCAAGCCATAATTATTCAGTACTACAAAACCAGAAACCAACACTGTTTGGTAGTGTCTGGTTTAGGCTCTGGACTAGAACACAGTCTTACACTGGCTTAGTACTTGTCTAGTGCCCTTCAAACTATACCCTTTTTCATACTAAACCAAAAAATTTATTTAAGCATTCTGTAAATGCTGCTCTTTAGAGAGCTGCAGAAAAGACAGTGTGGTAACACCAAAATGGATTAATTATTAGCAGCTGTTTTCTACAGAGAGTGCAACAAACAATGCAATGGAGACTTGTGATATACTGTCTTTGACATTCAGCTTTTAGATCTGAGAATGAGACATGTGTAAACACCCAAATGGGGGGTTTTTTGTGTGATTGTACCTGTTGTTCAAAAGTCATAAAAAGAAAAATGGACCATTCTCCATGCAATTCCACCTGTGAGTGCCTGGCACAGCTTACATTCAACCTGATGTGAGCTATTTAAATCCATGTCTAAAAGCAGACTATGCCTTTTATGACAACATTATGTAACTGATTCATATATAGAGGCTTTTAAACTTATGAAAGTATTGATTGCTTAATCTTCTCTCTCTCTATCCAAAAAAGTTAGCAGGAACATAGATTATTTCATTGAGCTCTGTTCAAAATTATAATTTTAGGGGGCTTCTAAGTATTTTAAGTGGATTCTCCCTATCCCATTTCTGAATCAGGATTTGATCAAGTATAGAATTGTATTTCCTGAATATGAAGTGACATGGAGACGTTTAATCTCAAAAAGTTAAAGCATCTACTTTTGTAAATCATATTTTATGATTTTTGTAAATCATATTTTTCCAATTTTACAAGCCCAATGCTTCTTTAAGCTAGAATTGTAAAAAAATCTTATGAATGGTAGACAGTACTGTGATTGTTAATATATTTTATCAATGTAGTGCATCAAACTCATTCAAATCCTGTTGACTTCCCTGGAGTTACAGAAGGATTTGGAAATGAATTTCAGTTATAGAACCACACCTCAAAGTGCCACAGCCATTTTAAATAGTCATAACTTTTAATTTTTTGTTAGTGGTTCTGAAAATGATAACACTTGACAACTGCTTCAGTTTTTCTGTTCCATTCCTTTCTTTTTTAAAGATTATTTAATTTGTTTTTGCTTCCATAATATCAAAAATTGGGAGGGTTAAGGGAGAGGTGATTATTCGTAGTTTTGTAGGTATGGGGGAAGAGGAGTTTGGCAGCTCTCTTAGACCTCCCTGTCAGAGCACATATTGCAAAAGTAGTCTGAAATGTATCCAAAAAAGACAAACATAGGAACTGAAATTTTAACTCTTATTGGCAGCAACATTAGTAGACTCAACACAGACTCCAGGGTTTGGATATATTTTTCTTGTTTTTAACTATGGGGATAAAACAACTAATACAGCTTCAATTCCTTCATCCTTTGTGGTATTTTACTTTCATGGTGGAATATTTTGCATTGTAATTGAAAGACCTCTCTAATGTAAACTGGAACTTTTACTTCATTTAAAAGAGTAGACTAAGTCCACAACACTGCACACACCAGCATTTATGTACATATTACAGGGTGTACTCTCTACATTCAATTATTAGGAACTCGAGAAACCTCTCTGTGTTTATACTGTACCACCTTCTGCAGGGTGCCTAAGTAAAGCAATATATTTTTTTCCTCAAAAGTCTTATCTCAAGAGTTCCTAAAACTGTTTACTTTGATTGACCTTTAGGATAGAACTGGAATATTCTGTGCAGTGAATTTGTAAACAAGCCGGGAAAAAGCAAGTAGTAAAATCTGTGAAAGCCATACTTAGGCTACACATCATTGTGGTCTGTGGCCGTCTCTCTAATTCTGCCACATAATGGCTGAAAAGTCGAATCTGCCCTTCTAATTTCTTCCCCAAACCTGTTGAGCCAGTGATTGGCATGTTTTCCTTCTGGGCAGTGTGAAGTAGCAAAAAAGGCCAGAAGAAGGAAGGGACTGGAACACACAAATGCGTGGGCAACGGGAGATGGGCAAACAGCTGTAGTGGGTGGAATGGTGGCAGCAGTTAATAAAAGCAGAAAGAAGAGGAAGGACCAGGCTGCCAAGAAGGTTTCAGGATGACAGAAGGGATTTGCATAGACCAGTGGTTCCTGTCTTTTCTGTGGCTTAGATGTACTTGAGAAATTTGGCACTGTGTTTTCTTTGACTGAACTCAGCTCCTCCTCTCTCCTCTACATGGAAATTCCTGCTGTCTCTGTGTCCCCAGCCCACCCTGTGGCTGCCATTTCTATCCTCAAAAATGCCAGGAGACACTGGACGTGGCTGCACATCAGGATAGTGTAGTTCTGGCAAACTTTATTCCCTTGAGCTCTGTTGCTTGCCAATTCTGTGCTCTCGCCTCAGCAAGGAGTAATACATCTCCTTGGGAGCTGCTAGGAGAGACCATACATTGTGGCTTTATCTTTTCTATTAATAGATTCCTCTGAGTGGATGAAGATGGTCCTGGATTCCTTTACAGAGGACATGTCCTATTCAGAAGCCAAATTGTTTCTTTACGTCTCAGATGCCAGAATCACTCGTGGAGATTGCACGAACACTAGGTGTCTTGCCACAGGCAGGTAATGACAAAAAGAGAATATATCCCAGCAGTCAATGTTGGAAAACTGAGCAACATGTTCATAAACTATGCATGTCAATAGCAACCAGAAGAGATAATGTTATCACTGCTGCTCCTAATAACAGAGACACTAGCAACAAAACTAGGATTAGCCTGCCTCTTCTTTTCCACAACTGTACTGCTCTGTAATTTCCCTATATCAGCTTTTTGTTTCTCTCTCAAGAAATGCAAATGGCTTCAGAGCATGAGCTGAAACCCTGGGTCTCACTATAATGGTATTTCCCTTGATTTACAAGCACTCAGAGGGTTTTAGTTACCACTAGATTAGACGAGAGGGTCTGCAACTTCTTAGAGCTTGATTTGATTTATTTTTATATGTTACATTTCCTCCTCTCTAGTCCACCTTTGTTGTCTTCATTCTAAATTCCACGTTACTATTTTATATGGATGGTGTGTGATGCATTACCACTGTTCACTTGTTGCTTGCTCCTTCAACATGCAGCAGTGTACACCTTGGAACTGGACATACCCTAGAGAGGCACATCTGCCTTCCATAACTCCAGCTCAAACTCAGTTAATAATAAATCTGTACTGGTTTTTCTTGGTCTCATACTAATACTATAATTTTCTAATTTTTTCTGCCTCTTTTGATCTGACATAAACAAGGACACTGTTTCTTGGGAAATGTCATACTTTTTGATGTCTGGATTTTCACCCAGACTGCAGTTCTCCCTTGTAATATATGATCCAGTCTCTATCAGTCAGTCCCAACTATCCAAATTAAACTAGGCAAAATGATGGACAAATTCTCCTCTTTGAAATCTGACATTCAACCTTCTTTTATCTTCATTTGAAAAAGCATGGGAACCTACTGACAGAAGGGGAGGGAAGAAAAGAAAACTTGTTTGGCTCAGTTTTTCTCTTTCTCAGTCAAGCATTGAAAACTGTTGTTCAAAGTATGCTGAGAATTAGGGAACAGCAAATTTGTGCAATTGAAAACAGTTATGTAAATTGAAATGCCAAATTTCCTGTGCCAGATGCAATATGAATTCACTGTAGGGCAAGAACTATCATTAGAGCTCCCTAGGAAAGGAACTAGAATAGCAAAGTAATGATTTTAGGGTAATATGCTGATGTTATTTGAAAGCTAGGATCGGGATGCAAACATTTGTGCAGCATTTTGTTTCATGCAGTCCCTTGTTATTGCATCTGGTATTCATTTTAATACCACTAATCCTAATGGATTCATTTAGTACTTGTGGATGTCATAGGCACTTCCTGTAGGTGCTGTGCTGTGATGAAGTACTCGAGACTGGGCACTTAAGGTGTTAGCACATTTCCTTTGATTATGTAAATTTTTTCATAAGCTGTCACAATAAAATTCCTCCTGGTGTGTGTTAGCAGAAGCAGCTGTTTGTGGACACCATTGTATCAGCAGTATTTGAATAATGTCATGGCCAGGGGGATTCAAGCCTAATAGGTAAAACATTCAGTGATCCTGGCATTAAGGGGAATTTGAAAGTGTTTCAGAAAAGCAGTCTCTGCTGCATGTAGAGATAGAGCAAATGGGCAGGTTTTGTCAAGGTGGCAAATTTAATTAAAAAAACCCAACCTGCAGTCAGTCAGCATTCACTTAATCCAGAAGAAATCTGTTTTCTGGCTTTTGTGTGGAGAAAAAGGATATGAGGGGGGCAGGGGGGCAACACTGTGGTTTGTTCATGTGGATGCTTGCTCATTCTCTCTCCAGAAATTGGTCTGCCTATCCTATACTGCAAAGTTTGTAGTGGCATTTATTCAAGAATTAGCATTGTCTTGAAAGATTTCCAAAAACTTGACTTTATAACAAAATAAAAAAGGCTTGCAAAGTGATTACCTTCAGGTTTCTTGGTGGGGTTTTTGAGTTTTTGTTTTGTGGTTTTTGTTGTTTTGGGTTGGATTTACAGTATGGCTAAGGAATGTGTGATGGAACTAGATCAAAATGGACTGGAACATTTGGTTATATAGTTTGAATTATTACTAGACTTTGAAAAATACTTTTATGGTAGAGTTGTAGCTTTTAATATGTGGGTTTGTCTCACAAATCACTGCATGTGATCCACAGCATAGTACTTTCAAATTAATTCTATAAAAAATTCTGCTACTTCTTTCCTCCACTGCAATAAAATAAATGCAAAAGAATGTTTCACAACTCTGTCCTTGTCTAAGATGTCAGTATTGTAATATCCAGCTCAATAAAATGTCTCACCAACCTCATCTACCATTAAATGTGAAAAGTAAGGCTTCAGATCAATATTGGGATAACACAGACTCAGAATACTGCAGGTGAAGCTGGATCTTAAACATTTTATTCTGATTCAGCTGCATCCAATTTTTCAAAATTAGTGTTTGCATCCATCTCCTCCTGTCAGAAAAGTAAGGGAGTTACTTTGTGAGTACTGGTCATGTATAAAAGTCCATTGAATGCTCGCAGCAAGACCAAGTCCTCTAAAAAGGGTCAGAGAAGACAGAAACCTGTTTTTACAGCTGTCTTCCAACAATTGCACTAGCTTGTGCAGAAGACAGGAACACTTTTCAGAAGAGTGGACATAAAGGAAAATTATTCTGACATTATATCCTTAGCCAGGATGGGGGAAAATCCAGTGTCTCCTGTGGCACAAAAAATCATTCCTGCAGATGAGGTATTTTTGGTGGCTTAGTTTGTCATGTAGGAGGTGGTATAGCTTTGTGGGTAGCAAAACACTTTGTCAGCAGCTACCATGAGTCCAGCAGGAGTGTCTGGGTGCACAGCTGCAAGTAGTAGCCTGCAGCTTCTCAAGGCACCCCATGTGTCAAGTAGACCAAATCACCATGAAAGAGACTCAACCTCTTTAAATGTCCATTATATTGCTTATATAAAATAATCCTAAATATGAATTCTACTGCTTTTGTCACTGTAACTGCTGAGAGCTGAAATAATTTATCATCCCTGCAGTCACTCATTTATCTGTTCAGAAAGGGAAGTTAAGTGGACTCTTGCA
The DNA here is from genome assembly GCA_013400955.1 of Drymodes brunneopygia. Lineage (NCBI taxonomy): Eukaryota > Metazoa > Chordata > Aves > Passeriformes > Petroicidae > Drymodes > Drymodes brunneopygia. Next base: position 207,775 of record VZTZ01033560.1, read on the forward strand.
GGATTGAAATGAGTAGTTTATGCTCTCTCTGGGTCATGTCAGTGTTCAGAGTTTTATTTCCAGAAGCTCATAGAAAGGTGGTCGCCTTGAAATTCAGGTCTCACTGTTTTACTTCCAAAATCATAAAATTCCAACTTCCTTCAGTCATGTCCTTTTTGCTAAACTCATACTGCGAAAAAAAGATCTATAATAATGCAGATACAGCAGCTAGTGACCAAACCAACCATATAATCCACAGTTAACTGTTTCCTGTTGATATGAAATAATGGCTTTTCTGAATATGTTACACCTTTCTTACAGAATTCTTCTTCAGGATAAAGGATAAATTTCACTCATCATTTTCTATCTTTCTTTACCTTCCCTCTCGAACTCCAGTCTTTCTTTTAGTCCATATTGAAATATCAGAAAACAAATCTAACGTAAACAAATATCTATTGAGACATCTGTGGTTTTGTATCAATGTTTTATGACTGTGACTCCAAACACCTGCCTCTCCCCAACTTCTTGACTGAACACTACAGTGTGGATGGTTGCATTTTCACTTGAAGTAATATTATTTCCCATGACACTGTACATTATTACAGCATTAAGATAATGAGATCCTATTGCCTGTTAAAAATCACTTTTTACCTCTAGGCTACTTTTCATCCTCTCAATCACCTGGAAAATACCTGAGGTTGTAGAAAGAAATTTTGCATCTCTCACATGGCTTACATTGACAGAGAGGAAACACTGGAATGTACTTATTTTCTTTTTTTCTTTAATTTTTTTACTGAGTTACAACTCAGGTCACCTGTTGCCAATGTTACATCTGACTTAAAATACGTGAAGTAATTAACTTCTTACCACTGAATTTTGTCAAAATTATTTGGTGAGAAGGGACCTGTTTGTGCCTCTTACATTTTCCTTTCTGTTCCAATCCATCTATTAAAGTGATAACAAATAAAGGATCTTCCCCATCTTCATGTACTTGAGAAACCCTGCACAAAACATGATTTCCATAGAGGAATTTCAACAACCTAATATGGATTGGTTTCCACATGTAAAGTCTCTTGCACATTTTTGCCACATTTAAGGCCTGTCATGTCATAAGAATGTTTGGCCTAGGCTTGTAGGTTTTCCTTGCAGTGCTGTGTCTTAGTATTATGTCCCAATAACTACAGATAGAAGTAAAACTGATGCTCTCAACAAACTCTTTCCTTTATAAAATACTGTTTCTCTATTGAGGTATATTGCTCTTTTTTTGGAAAACATATTATCACAGAGCTAAATAAAAATATTTTATATGTTGTATATTAAAAATTGTTATTAGTCAAATATATTTCAGACATTCATAGTATCATTCTCTTTTATAGAACCTCTAATGCTAACAATAAATTTCCACTATTGGGGCAGTTAAAAATATATGACTTTCCTCAAAGTATGTATTCCGCTTAATTCTTGGTATTATCAACTTTTCTTACTCAGACTTCCAAAAGATGTCTTTGGATGCTCAGTTCAAAGCTAAATGTCCTTGCTTCCACCACAAAGCTGAGTAGAATGGACCCAAGAACATTTTTATTATTAACAATCTGTAAGACAGATTGACTACATGCTGTGTTCTGGACTTGCGGTGTGGATCAGGCCTGATAGCTTTTTACTGCGTAACTCTTTTTTGGTTATGTTTTTCCTTTTTTTTTTTCCTTCATATCACTAAACACCTAGGCAAGTCATTGACAGGTATCCAGAGTTTCTCAGAAGAGAGATTTTTAAAGGAATTCTGGCTGCTTCAAAGGAACAACATTTACAGCTTGCTGCAAATTGATTCACAGAGCTCCTTTAAATGAGCCATTATGGAGTTCTCTAGGACATATGATCTGTTCATGATCATCAAAAGTCACAGGCAAAAGCTCAGGCAAAAGCTGGACAACTCCTTTGTGTTCTAGCTTTGCCATGAACCACATGTCATACCACATACATGAGTCTTTTGACTGATGTACCATTGACTGATGTTCCCTTTCTAGTACTTCAAACAGAATAGAGTATCTGTATATCTATTTCATAAACTCAGGTGTCTGTTTAAGCTGTTAGAATCTGTGGGATATAGCTGTTGCCTATGGATGACCTTAGAGAAGCTTTATTTTAATCACAGGAAAAGTACTGATGTTCTTCAAAAAATACTGTATTGTTATTGTTGTTTCATCTAATCAGAAGATGAGTCTTTGGCTTTATCTGTTAAATACAGCTGAAGTAGCTTCATTTCTCTAGGTAGAAAAACCTGTCAGAGTAGTGATCTGAAGCTGAAAACTGCTGCTCATGTATCAGTTGTCTCTACTAAACCAATAGAGAAACATAGAAATGAGACTAATCTTGTGCATTCCTCATTTCTGATGCCCAGATTTTCAGTTCTCATGACAGTTATCACAGTCTAAGGAAGATATGAATAGGTATGATGTCAAATAGCTATGAAATATCCAAGCATTTTTTCTTCCAAACAACAAAATAATCTTGCTGTTGCCTATTCTGGTGGCATCGAGAGATTCCTGGTTGTCCTCACTGGGATAGCAATTGAAAACTTTCTGTGAAGTATAATTAATGAATGTTACTTTCAGAAAGCTTTTAAACTCCTAGATTGGAATTATATCCACAATATGTTGTGGACAGCATAATATAATGATACGTTCATCATGCCATTGATTGGACTTCTGTGTGACCAAGGCAGGACCTCACTCTTCAAGATGGTTTATCATATAATTTTCATGTATTTGCCATCAGTGTAATTTTGAATTTCTTCTCTGTAGAAAGAACACACACACGTGTGTGTCTGCACACACGCATTTCCAGTTTCACCTTCACAAAACACATTTATTGCAAAGGTAGCCCCACAAACATGGATTAAGAAAGGAAATTAACAACTGTACTTTAAAGCTGGCTGCTCTCTTTCATTATGGGTCAATTGGGAAATTGTAAGAATTGATTCATTGCAAACAGCTGTGTTTGTGAAGAAAAAAAAAACAAAACTAGCTCTGCTGGCATATATCCATTGTATGCCAGTAAAAAGCATAAACATGTGCTAGTCACCAGATCTTAATTAGCTTTATGTTCCTAGTTTGAGCATGCTAGCATTTTCTGCTGCTTAGATTATTTTTCTTCACAATTTTGAAATTAGGTCTCAATGCAATAAATCAATATAGAATGTGGAAATAAATATTAATCTTATAAATTTAATCAATAATAGCTGTTGTTAATGCAGTTGGTCATGATAATTTGTTGAAAGAAGAAAAAAAGCTTGCATTTATCATTTTCAGTCCTTAGTTGAGAAGATACAGATAATTAATATTTCACACATCAGGCTTTTCTTTCCAGTCTTGCTAGCAATCTGAATTAAATAGATGTTAATTTAAAACATAAAGGTAAGACAGGAAAGAAAACAAGGATATGACCCCAGCATGAAACACAGCATCAAATGGAGGTTATTACAGTTCTACTGACACTGGGAGTAAGTAGATGTTTCAACCTTTCTCTAAACCTGATTGGATATTTTCAACCAATTAATTTAGATTGAGGATTAAACAGAAATAGCTGTGCTATTTAGAGTCATATGGGTTGTAATTGTCCTCTGAAGGGCAGAGAGCCACAAACCTGGTCCAAAGAAGGTCAAGGTTGCTCATGGACCTCTTCAGTCAAATTTTTTAAGTCATAAAATTAATTGAGAAAGAAAATAAAAGTATTTTAATGGACACAACTTTATTAGGTAAAGGTTATTATTACTTCAGAAACTGTCTCGTTTCTTTGATAATAAAAGAGCAAATTATAAGCATTGGCTCATTGTATTTTCTTTATATTTTTATTTAAATATTGAAAAAGAAAAACCTCAGCAAAACTCTGATATTTTGTATAAAAACAGTTTGCTATTTTGCTATCTTAATTTAAATAGAACTACATTTCTTGTTTTCCGGTTAGTTTTTCTGCCATCTTGAGAACCGCCAAATAAAGCCACTACCAAAAAACAAAGAAAATTTATATTTTAAAAGCAGCAGTAAACACAGTACTTTATATATCATAAAGAAGCAGACGACTACACATATTCTTTCTTTACTTCCATTTGTAAAGAATGGTAAATTAAGTATAATAAAAGGTGAACATACTTCGGTAGCAGGAGTATGGTTTTTGAACATATATTCATAACTCTCATTTTGAGTAGCCCTATACAGTGCAGTCTTTGCTTTGAAGTGTTGGTTTTAATTTCAATATAGAAAATAATGTATACTCAGGAAAATTATCCTGATTGATATTAATCACAGGAGCTGGATATGGTTAAAGGAAAACAAGGCCTTGGAAGCTTGCCATTCTCCGCTGGTTGAAGGTGTGGGAGGGGTGGATTGGTGTAATACATTCTTGTTAAAGGAAGCATGGAAAATGAAATAACCTCTGTCTTTCATAACAAATAGTAGGCTAGCAGGTATTTGCTAATGCTAGTTCACAGCATTGGAGACCAAATTAGAAGCCTGACAAACCTCCAAAGCTCACTTCCAGGTCAGAACCCCTTCCTGGCACTTGGAGAGTCTCAAACTGGAATCGCTTTTGATGACTGCCTGGGATGGGAGTAGGGATGGAAAGCATCCTCTACTCATTCTCTACCAACTGAGTTCAGTTACATAAGTGAAGACCAGATTTTGTTCTGCCTGGTTTCAAGAGCTATTTTAAATCTCTGTGTTTGGGCATGTGGTCTCTGCACAAAGGTATGTGTGTTGAACTTGCTGCTCTGTATTTGTGACATGTTCAGCTGCATCCTGCACTGTCAGAGCACAGGTCACTGGAGTCTGCCAATTAAAACACATCAGTTGTGTTTACACACTGCACTGAAACGTTCTGGGATGAGACTCTGAAGTTTCTTCAGTCTTGAACTGTAAGGAATTAGTATGCAGGGTACCATTCAGGAGGCAGAGTGCACTCCTGAATGCTCAGGTATGCAAAGTTTTTACATAAAAACAGCACAGTTCCAGCTCCCTGTCACAGCTTTCTTTAAGACCAGGGTCACCTACCAAACTATGAAGACAGACATTTTCTACAGTAGTTTCCCTAGAGTCACCACTTTTTTTTTTTGCTTATTCTTTCTTCTTTCCCATATTTTACAAACATGTCTTGAACACACAAGCTCTTGCTGCAGATAGACTTTAGAAAGTGTGCCACAGTTTCTTCTGGTTTTGAGGAAACTGTTCTCCTCCTTTGAGTTTTATGACCTGGCATTCAAGGTTCAGGAATTTGCTTGTTATTTTTCCTTGTTGTTTGACGTAAATTAGTAGAATATTATTTTTTTCCTAGGAAAAGTACTTTGCCTTGGATAGGTTCCCTTTGAAAATAAACTTACGCTAGTATTTGGCAAAGTTGGAAATAGAATGGCTTTGTTCTAAGAACTTTTCATCCTCTGGTATGAATAGAGATTTCTTTATTGGTTGTTATTTGGCAGAAAACAGGGATCTCTCTTTCAGGAATACAGTCATTTTTCTTAGAAACTTAAAAGCTATGTCAGTAAAGCTGTTGTAAAAGTTATTTGAAGTTTGGTTCATGGCTTCTTTTTGTTGGTTTTAGAGACTATTTTTTTCTTACATTATTGTGAAAATAGTTGGCCAGATTTATCTTTGGCATCTCTCCACTGAGACCAAACTCTTTTTCCTCCCTCCATTCCTTCTAGCAGGTTGTACAGAATTATATATGACAGTAAGTTTATGGTGTTGTTTTCCCAGTTCAGGACATTTAGGGCATATTTAAAATATTTTTTTTCCCTGTTTACCCAACCAACACGAGGAAAGATAATATACTAGTTAGTAGAGCACCAGCTTTCTCAAAGATTTTGTGCCAGGATGATGGAGTTGATAAGTGCTCCTTTCTGGGAATCTATTACTATTTAGATATGTCTCCTACTGCTGAGAACTTTAACTCTCTTCTTACTAAATCACAGTAAACAGTAGGGCCGAAATGGCGGGGAGGAAAGTTAAATAGCTTTCTTACATCAAGTAGAGTTGCATTTGTAACATTTCACTTCATAACAATAGTGATTTTTTGTTGTCATTTTTAGTAAGTGTTATGACATAGTGATGATTTAAAATAAATTGGAGATTTTGGGCTTCTGCATTCTTCGTGATTTAATCCTACTGGATGAATTTGTAAATTTGTCTGTGATTCAAAGAGTACACCAAATCGTCTTATTTCATTGTATTTGGAAGGAGCATGATTAGACTATTAACCATTAGCAAATCAATTGCTATGCCCACAGTGTTCTTTTATTTTCAATTCCTCCCATCCAAATTCCATGTGAGTCTATTCCATGCTAATCTATTGCATTAAAAAATACACAGGAGAAAGGAGTGAGGGAAGCCGGCCAAGAAATATTGGGCCTGAATACTATCCTTTGAATCTAATTATTATTCAAGAGTGGCATAAAGTATGATTGCTAGCTCTAATGTTTTATCCGAGCTAGTGGGTAGTCTATGTGGAAGTTAAAATTTTTCTTTACCTCAAGCAGGCAGGACATTAGTTTCTTTTTTTTTGACATAGTCACATATCTCAGCAGCCATGACATCCCACCTGCAAAACTGTTTTCTTTTCTGGTCCCCCTCCATGGAAAGTATGACTGACTCATAAACCACAAATGCTGAAATCATTGCTGCAATGCACAGCTAATCACCATATTTCTTCTCTACAGATACTACAGAAACAAGAGTGGTGAGCACAGTTTGAGAAAAGGTTGCCCATTTAGTAACAATAGAGGAAAAAAACCACTCTGTAGTAGGCCCAAGAATATTTGATAGCATTTGGCCATAAAGACTGGACTTTGTGATAGTTCAAAGAATTATAGGCTTCTGCACATAAACAGGAGAGGCACGTAGTTGTGCTTACCTGATGATAATTTGAAATCTTTTGATTAAGAAAGGGTGATAACTGGCTTTTAAAAAATGTTTCATAAAGGTCTGCCAAGTTTTCCTTATGTCATATGGATCAATTATCAAATCCCCCTTAAAAACTTGTGTGTGTCAACTCTATGCCCTCAAAGTGTTCAATTTATACAGTAAAAGTTCATTTCTTTGTTCACTCTCTCACGATACTTGGCTTCTAGTCATCTGACAGATTTCCTTGATCACTGTTTACTCATAATACTTAGCTCTTTTATAATTTAGGTGGCATATATTGGTGTGTTTTTCTCTCTGCTTAGAAAATCCTCCCCTGCTTGAACTGTAGCTTTTGCTTTTTAGCCAACCACCCCATGCAAAACAAGACTGATTATCTTGCCTCTAACGACCATTTTCAAGACACTGAATAATAGTTTTCTTTTATTTTTTTGATACTATTATTTGATTACAAAGGAAATCTGATTACTACCAAAGCCTAACACAGGTAAAACATCAGTTTTAAGAAAATTGTTACTAATTTTTCTCAGCTCTTCAAAGCTGTTGTCTTGCAAAGCACAATTACTGTTACATAACTTGACCAAAAAAGTACCTTTGGATAGATTACAAGGAAAAATATCTGAACTGTTGTGTTTCATATTCTCCATGATGGGAATCATGGAGAGTCTGCAGCAGATCACAATATGAAGGGTATAACTGTATCTTGCATGAAGTGGGAATAGGGGGATTTAACCACAGATAAAAAGCTTCAGCTGTGATGCTTCATGCATCTCTCCAAAAATCACAAGATCAGGCCCTCTACACGCTCTCTGTAGCCCTCCTAATATGTCTGAGTCAGGATACACAAAGTTAAATCAAAAGATTTGTCTTAATAAGTATACTTAGAGCTAAACAAAAGATTTGACTTCCTTTGAGGAAGTGTTGTAAAATCAAATGTAAAGTAGCAAGAAAATAAAAATCTCCCTCTACCACAATCCAGAGTTGACGTGAGATCATAAAAATATTCATGTATTTAGTCCAAGACTTCACGCTGGTAATAAAGTAGCTTTCTTGGTCCATGTCAAATGTTGAGCTTGAAATGTTATTTACTTGTATCCATATTTTATAAGTTGGATGAATTAAATTGAAATAAATAAATAGAAGTCCAAATAAACACATTATGCCAATGTTTTGCTTTGGTTTGAGTGGTTTTTTATGTTGGCAATTATAGGGAAGTATTTTACAGATGTTGGCAATTCTGTTAAGACATAGGTGATAAAACTAAATGTGGAAAATTGCTGCATAGTACAAAAAAAGTAAAATTGGAAATTGTTTCTGTGACATTATGCTTCCAGTAGAGTAATATTCCTTATGAGCTTATTTGAAAGCCTTATTGTCATTGCACAGCTTTTTAAAATGAATTATACACACACACACAAAAATTGTCTAGATGTTTGTTGTTGTGAACATACAAATGTGTGAACTTTTTAAAAATTGCTTCACGCTGGAGGAAATTAATAAAAGCATTGGTGATGATCAGGATAAAAAGGACAAAAGAATGAGAGGAAAAAAACTGTCAGGAAAATTTGTTTATGTAAGGGTCTTTTTACTTTTTCCAACTAGATATTGCAGACTATTTAACTGTTCTCATGTTTAGACTGTTCTTAAGTGGCAGAATTACTTTCTAAATGTTCCTTATTGGCTGCATGTTGCTCAGCTCCTTCCACCTTGTCAGACCACTGGTTGCTGAAGAAGTAACCTTGGCTGTAAGGGGCCTTCGAAGAGACAGGGGAGGGGTTCTTCACTTGTGTAAGTGCTTTGCTCAGTGACAGCAGCACAGGGAAGCAGTTCCCATGATGAACCATGAGCACCACTGCTGAGCAAAATGGTCCCACAGCCGTATCCAGCTTCCAACACACCGCTGGCACCTCGGTGTGCAAACCAGGCCTGCCCCAGAGCGAGCCAGCTCTCCACACTTTTGCATGTAGAAAGAGCTCAGAGACCCTGCTTGCTCTCACTTTCCCTGACATCAGAGCAGCCTGATTTCATAGCCAAGCTATGGTTTTATTTGTTTGCTTCATTATTATTTTGAATGTCCCAAATACCATTTTTTGTAAAGGAGCACTTTGGAGTTCTTCAAACCCCCACTCCATGAGCTCAGCTTTCTCATCCCTTAGTGCTGATGCTGACTGGCAGAGAAGCCTCTTAAGAAGACATTCATAACTGGTGTCTGCAGTTAGTCTTGGCAGGAGTTGTTTTAAATTTCTAAGTGAAAATGCAGCATGTAAGTTTCTGAAGAAGTACTAAAGACATACTGAAAAATATCATGCACAGATTAAAAAGTTGTACAACCCCACATACCAACAAGTGGAACCCCAAGGGGAATTGCCAGGAAGAAACCATTGACAACATTATTGTGGAATCCAGCATGGTTGTTCCCTAAGCCTAAACATGAAACCTTTGAAAAAATAGGCTGGTGTTACAAAAATTATGAGATTATATGGGAATTGTAAATATCAGAGGAAAAAAAGTTTCTTTAATAAGCAGAACAAAGTTTCTCAATATCTTCTGTCCAGGAGTCATATTAGAAACTCAGCAGTGTGTGAAATTTGTAAGACTAGTTTGATGGAATTGACATATGTTAATGAATGTTGGCTGAATTTTTTTTATTTATTTTTGCTATTTAAATAGTTTTCTTTATTACATTCCAAGTCTGCAATAAGATCTCTTTTCCATACAAAGCTGAAAATGTCCTGTGTAAAAGTTGAGAAGTGACTGTGCAAGTACTTGAAACGTGGGCAGAGGATGCTGGAACGATGAATGAGGGTTTGAAGTGGCAATTCGTAAGTGTGTGTATGAAAGTGTAAGTGTTTTGCAAGAAATATAACATGCCTTTCATTTTTCAGTAAATACTTCATCATTATATGAATTCTTGAGGGTCAAAGACTGTAAGGAAGCAGTGATGTTTGGGGTTTTTTTAATACCAGTCTCCTATGTCTTTCAGCCAGTTGAACCTTTTAAGTGTGGTTTAGTCTCACTATCCATTAACAATATTCCACTCACAGCTTATCATTTTTCTGATGTTTCAGAGAATTAAAGAGTAGTTTGTGTTGGCACTGTGAGCAAGATTTAATAGACACTATGCAACACAATGAGGGAATGAGGAGTGTACTGCTACAGTGGGCACAAGAAATAACACTAGAACACCTCTAGCCATCATTTTGTGGTGAAATCACACTAATTTATCATCAAAGGTGCTCCAAAAAATGAAGCTTATAACATTGTCTCTATGGGAGACTCCATCATCACTGTTGATGTAGTACTATTTTTCTGAGGGAGTTTGTAGTCTATCAATTAGAGTGTTATTGAATCTATAAGAATTAGCCTTTATTTCTCTTGAGGCAGAGATTTTGTCTGTCTTTATAGATAAACAGTGAATAGATTTTTTTTTTTTTACAATTACTGTGAATACAGAAATGGTATCTTACATGTATTTGAATTTAAAAAGCTTGTGGGACTGTAAGTAGACCAGCTACCTAATATAGCTATTGTAACTGCTTCTTGACTGTGCAAAGTACCTGCCTTTGATTCAGGAGGCCTCAATCATTCATCATTCTTGTAACAACAAACTTAAGATTAAATCTCTAGCAGGCAATAGTTGTAGAAATATGGCATGGGTTTAGGAGAATAATGAAGAACAGTGGTGGTATTTATAGAATGGTTTGGGGTGGAAAGGACTTTAGAGGTCATCTAATTGCAAACTCCCTACTTCCACTAGACCAGGTTGCTCAGAGTCCCATCCAACTTGGTTTTGAACTCTTCCAAGAATGGGACAGACACAGCTTTTCTGGTCAACCTGTGCTATCGTTTTACCATCTTCACAGTAAAGAATTTCTTCCTAATTTCTAGTCTAAATCTGCCCTCTTTCAGTTTAAAGCCATTCCCATGTGCCCTGACACTACAGGCCATTGTAAAAAGTCTCTCTCCGGCTCTCTTGTAGGTCCCCTTTAGGTACTGGGAGGATAAGTAATGGGTATAAGAAAACTGTTTTTAATATTTTATTTGAAAATCTTGTGGAGGCCGTGAGAGATCATTCTAGAAATAACAGGGTCATTGCAAAGACCACAGCAGCACTGCTATAATAATATCAACCAGTTTGTATGTTTTGCATTTGTTCTCAAATGACAGTGATGGTGGTGGACTGAAGACTACAAAGGTTAATATTTTGCCACAGAGTAGCAAGAACAGGGGTGAACATCAGTTGCCCCTCAGTTCTGCAACGGTACAAATCAGCTCCATTTTGGGGTTTTCTAATCCTACTCAGGATTCAAACATCTCTATGGAGAATGCTTCTAGTTGGCAGTAGTGTCTACTGATGCTGATATTGTCAATAACGCTGTTGATGGTTAAAAAGATGTGTGTGCTAACAAGACTACCAAGGGTTATGGAGTTGAAAAATTTCAGAAAGTGTATATTTGGGTGAACTTTTGATGCCAATTAAAAACATATGTGCTTTTCAAACACATGTGAACATTCAGATCTGATAAATTTGTTTATCTCTTGAGGACCTCCATTTAGAGGATGCACTGTAGATATACAAACAGAAAGCATGAATTATAGTTATTTCAAGCTCTGCTCGTCCTTGTTTTAATAAATAATCAGGCCTCTGAACACTTAAAAATAAAGGAAAAAATGATTCGCTGCATTGAAGAAAAAGTTGAAGATCTTTGAAAATATACCTTTTTCATGTCAGGATGTGGTGCTTTTTAGTTCCACTACATAAAACAGAACCTGGACAGCACTGACCATGTACTGACAGCCATCTTCAATCTTGTCTAAGATGCAGTTCAACCACTAGAGAAAAGTAAAACGCTCTTCTTTTATTTTTTTTATTTTTCCTCTCAAATCAGCAATGTCACTCTGATCCCCAGGGTTACTATCCTCACTAATATGGTGGTGTAAGAACAAACTTGGCAACATACAAGGATAGAGAAGTTAATAGTCTGTCCTGGACAAAGGGAGAGAAATAACTCTGGCTTTGCAGCATCCATTCCCCTAGAGGAACAATCTTTTATATGTCTCATAAAAAGAGAGAAGTACCATCCAAAGAGTGCTACTGGTCTTATGGAGTTTTAAGGGGTTTCTGAAGCAGAGACAGAAAAACAGGGAGAATTCAGAGAGGGCAATTTTGAAGCAGCAGCTCTTGATATAAACAAGTTGGAGGAGAAGGCTTGGGCTGAACCTGATCTTACTGCAAATGTCTTTGGTCATGCATCCAAACCTCAGGAATGAACTGAGGCCTGACTTAGCTTAGCATGTTGACAAGGTTTTAAAAAGGAAGTGAAAGGTAATTGCTCACAGATGGCACGGTGATCTGTGATAGCTGGAATTGTAGTACCAGCTTCAGGGAATAAAAAATCTCAACTCTTTAAATGTTAGGTTTCTGATAGCTCACAGGGCACTAAGTGCTTTCCAGAAACAAACTACGACTTTTTTAAAGTCTTGAATTCAATTTAAATTCCATACTTCTACATCACATTTCTTGTGATTGTTGGCTTCTGTTAAACATTTTCACTTCAGGGTGGAAGGGGAAAGAGGATATGGCAATACTCTGGGAATATGGCTTCCTTGATGCTTTTTTTCCTGAAGAGGAATACTCCTGTTTTTAACCCAGAGACTCAAAATGGCCTATCTGCATGGCATAATATATGTGACTGGGGGTGATCAGACCTTGGAGGGTTACTTTGAGTGACTCTTCAGGAAGCTGCTTTGAATAGTGGAGCCAGTGATGGTACATTGTCATGAAAGGAAATGTTCATTCTCTTTTGCCTTGCTGCCTCTCTGGCCAACAGCCTCACAGTTCTGGGCTATGACATCCAACTCTGGTCCTTCTCAAAGCAGCAGATACTGCACAAAATGTAGATGGTGCTGTCTATTTGTCCTGTGATGCATGAAGTTAGAGCATTGACATAAAATTGCTACAGGACTAGTGATTTATAGCTGTAAGCACTTAATAATGCCCAAAGCCTTTTGTGAATTAGGTGGAAAGAGTAAACCAACAACTTGCATTTTGCAGAGTGGGCAAAACTGCTTCAACAACAAATGGCTTCAGAGCTTATTAAAATAGAAAACTGCAACTTAAGGGGATGGGCAAGTAGAGACAAGAGTGAGTGGGAAATAATGTCTCTGCCTATCTTTAAACAAAACAAAGTGATAGTGGGAGTAAAAAATGAATAAATAAATAAAATGCCATGAGAAGGGTCAGACTTCTCATAAGTAACACTTACAAATCATGTGTTAGGCCTCTTCTGCATATCTGAATTCATGAATAAAATGTTGTAATTCAAAAGTACCAAGATAATAAATAAACAACTAATAAAGCATAATTTAAATCTCATAGTTTAAAACTGTGGACTGGAGGGAGACAAATTTATCCTTCCAGCTTTTAATAAGCTTTCCCCCCCATCATTTCCTTCTCAACATATGATGGCAAATGCAGAATGAATTTGTTCAACTTTTAAAAAGCACAGCTCAATCAATCCTGTGCAGAAATACCTACTCCTATGTGTTAACAGGAAAATGTCTGCTATTAGGCATTTAGGAAATTGTCCTGAACTAGAGAGCCTACACAAAATCTAAACATTTTGCCTGATTTCTGACTGTAGAGAAAGACCTAACCCAGACCTCTTTTTAATCTGCTTTGATTCTCTTCCCTCTGGATTACTTTTTAAGACTAGCATCTCCTTGACAGTTATTGGTCTGTCAGCATGGACCTTATAAATTTCTTCTGGGCTTTGCAATTCATCTGGCTGAAAACTCATATCAGTCCAAAACCTGACTCAATAAGTTTTCATTCTGAGATCAGTTTATTTAGAGTTTTCTTTGAAGTGTTGAAATCTCTCTCTTCTCCTGAAAAGTTAAAGTTATTTAATAGAATAGTACAATAGAACGAGAATAATTTGTTGCAGATACGTGCATATTTGTATTTCACAGTAAATTTTATTATCTGCTTTAATGGATAAACTCATTAAGGTTTGAGGATATCTTGAGGAATCTCAGGAATTTCACACATTCAGAATTAAATCATCACTGCCATTTTTTCAGTTCCTAATTTAGTGTACGTTCCAGCTTTTTAATAGCACCTAGTATCTCTGCCAGGGACTGGGTTTTTAGGGGATTCAGAAAGAAATTTCTGCCTTGACAATGCTTCTACTTATATTTTCTATCCCACTAGCGGGGAAAGAAGAATTATCTGTTTAGATACTAACACAGCTTTTCCAAGCTGTTTCTAGTTCAATGTACAGGCCACTGTTGAAATTACAGCCTTAAAGATTCTTTATATACAAAAGCTTTGGATACCGTGGTTTATGTTCTGGGCGTGCAAGGTGGTGCCCAGAGCCTCCTACCAACCACTGCTAATTTGGTCAGTGTACGAGCAGAAGGAGAAACTCTATTTTAAAAAAGGATGTGACATCCAAGTCAGTAAGGGAGGACATTGATAGATGAGCTATCATCCTCACTTTTAAAAAAAGCTGGAATTTGATTGCTACAAAATGTGGTGCAAGTATCTTCTGTTTCACTCCATACTCCTCCTAGGTTTTCAGTTGTGGACTCAGCAGGTTGGTGCACTTGATTAAAAACTACCAAAGACATGGAGGCAATTCCTGGCCCAGGGTGGTGAATGCACAGCCTCAGCTCTCTAGACCAGGCACTATAAAACAGGAGAGATCTTTAATGTAAAGTACAAACAATATCAGACAGAATCACAGAATCACTAGATTGGAAGAGACCTTCAAGATCATCAAGTCCAACCCATGCCCTAACACCTCCACTGGACCATGGCACTGAGTGCCGCATCCAATCTTTTTTTAAACACATTCAGGGATAGTGACTCCACCACTTCCCTAGGCAGACAATTCCATATAATAAATCAAAATGCAACGCTGCTCAGTGGTATTCCTCACTATCTCTTACTGGCTTTCTAGTTGTCTGGAACCTCCTTCTGCTTTCACTGACAAGAAGGAATTTTGCCAGTGGCATTGATAGGAGACTGTTTGCTTCCTTTCTGGTACAGAAATCAGTCCAACAGTATTCTGTGTTTTGTATAGTGCTTTGTCCTGAAAGTGCCCTTGAGCATTTCACAAACTATGAATGCAGTCACGGTTTTGCCACAGGCCTTGGGCAAAGCACAGCCCATTGTGTTTGTTAACTCCAACACAAGTCAAGCTGAGAGTTACAAACTGGTGCTTAGGTTCCTTCTTGCACCCAATAAACACTTCCTGGGAAAGACTGGAC
This sequence comes from Drymodes brunneopygia, assembly GCA_013400955.1. Classification (NCBI taxonomy): domain Eukaryota; kingdom Metazoa; phylum Chordata; class Aves; order Passeriformes; family Petroicidae; genus Drymodes; species Drymodes brunneopygia. The sequence goes on from VZTZ01033560.1 coordinate 222,936, forward strand.
GCCTTGAGAGATTTAGGAACCAGAATGGTCAACAGAGAGTTGCCTGTTAGGTCTAATAGGACCATGCAAAGCACTGCTCTGTTACAACTTAAATCCTACCCCCTCCATCAATCCATACAACTCCACAAAGACAAAAGACTCACTCCCTGGCCATTGCAGCCCACAATGCCTTCTTTTCAAGGCAGCTTGCCTGCAGCCTCTCAGCCAAAAGAGAGTCAGTGTTTCCTCTCAAGTGTAGGTTGGTAGGTTTTGCAGCAGGGTAATGTCAGTGGCTAGAACACTGATCCAAGACAGAGGAGACAGCAGCTGATTCCTGCCTTTGCCTGACTGGTGAAGACATCCGCATCTTGCAAAACTGAGCATTCCATATGGCTAATGACTAGTGAGAACTCCCTATGGCTGGTGCTTTTCTTTTCCTGAAGCTTTCCACTTAAGGGGAATATGTTGCAAATTCACTGGCCCAGTGAGGGGAAACATGATACTCAGCATAATTTTTGGACACTTAAGAGGGAAAACAAAAGGACTGGGTTTAAGTTACTGCTTTGCAGAGGGTTTGCATTTGACATAAACCAGCTATGAAGTACCTGTGCTGACTTTGGAGCAGGACCTGTAACTTGGAACATTGTCTTGCCTAATTTATTGTCATCATTACCTAGAGAAACAAAATTCTAATTTTTCTCCACAGGCAGCATTAAAATTGATGTTCTTTGCAGTGTGTTATGTAGTTGGAGTCTACTGAGAATTAGCCTTTCCAGGCAGATGGGCCTGGTAGAGATTATGGATTTAAGGACTGCAGTTTTGACATGGCTGATGTTTAGGCATGAAGCATCTCATTTGAATGCATATCTAAGCAAAAGAAATTTGATCTTCTCACTTCAGGACTCAAATCTAGCCTCTGACTAATATTGAAGCATAAGGTCCTTCTTCCTCTCCTGCTGCTCCTATCCACTGTTGAAATGTTACTTCCCCCATAGGATTTGCAGATTTTTAGCTATTAAGACCACGCTAAACAGGAGGCAGGATATTGTATCTGTTTGCTTTAGGAGTGCAAACATCATAGATATTTGTGTGAAAAGCACAGTGGGCTGTCTGAGCTTTAAAATTGTTGTGGTCTTAATTTAAGCTTATATTCAAAAGACACCACAAGAAAACAACATAACAAAAACTGCACGTGGGCTCCTACCCCCTCACATTGTGTTGGGCAGTGAATCAACACTGGCTCAGACCTTTCTACTGAGGCAGTTAGACTATTTCCTGCTGCAGGAAAGAACCTCAGGAAATGGGAACCCTACAATTCCAGGCCCAAAGTAGTGGCCTTGGCTCCCCTTTGTGCTTTCACAGAAGGTCCCATTATCATTAATCAGGGTTAGGGACAATGCAGCTATGAAACAGGTCAAGAAAATGCTACTCTTTTTTGGTTTTGATGCCTGCTTGGGTTTTTTTTTTTTTCTGGTGGATTTTTTGATGATCATGGAGTTTTTCTGTAGGAGAGGAAGCTATGTGCTATTCCCAAAGGAAAGGGAAGGGATGATAGTGCTTGTAGATCAATTTGAAACATGAGTATCTGCAAAGGAGTCACGGAACTGCACAAAGAGGGGCTGAGATTGTGCATCCATGGCTAAGGGATTTGGCTGAGTGTGGGCGATCCCAGTCCCTTCTTCCAGGACTGCCTTTTTCCCACAGTTTTAACACGCTTGGGAGGCAGAACAGCAGCTTAACAGATGCCTGTGCTTCTCTCCTGGCCCTGGGATTGTTACAGAACTCTGCACAGGGACACTGTACCCCTGAAAGGTGGAAGTATGCATTCTTACCTCACCCACACTTTGTCTGGCTGCTTGCTTTTCTAGGAGACCAGAAGTTTTATTTGAGTGCCCTAATTTCTGTATAGGGCTACTATTTAAAATCTGAGATCTCATACTGTTTATTTTCTTCAGAAGGTGAATCTCCAAAAGTGAGCCCTGCTCACCTGCTTGTAAAACACACATCATCAGCATCTATTCACAGGAGAAGATTTAATCTCAAGGGAAACCAGGCATCTGCCCAAGCTCTAACTCAAGCCTTTAAGCTCCAAAAAGAAGCAGGATTTCAGACAGATCCTGGTTTTTGCTGACTCTGCTTGGAAAGCTCCACCTGCATCTTGATGCCAGGGGGTAATTTTTCTGACTGCACATCATTTACAAGGGTCTCAGTACTCAAGCATGAGTTTGGTGTATATTTTGGAGGGGCAGACATCCAAGCATGAGGTGTTTTACATGCTACTGTGTCCCTATGTCCCTTATTTGATCTACCATCTAACTTGATATAGATATATTTAGAGCAGGTAAGTAGGAGACAGAACTTCTGCCCAACGATTTCATGTAGGACTCTCAGAATATGTGACATAAATCCTTTCAATACCTCAGTCTATCATCTGCTTTCTTGGATACCCTGCTGTTATCACACCTAGCTTCCATTTCAAATTTTTCAGTCTGAATTGAAAGTTTTTTTAGACAGAGACCATCTTTTCTGTGTTTTACACTTGATACACAGTGAATTTCTATCCTCAGATCTTAACTAGTAGCTGTGCTAATTGTCCACAGGAAAATACTGAGGGTGTAAATGCCACTGAGGTTCAGATCATTTGCCTTTAAAATTTTCTATAATAGTAACAGAAAGCACTTTGTCTTTTGGATTAACAAATTCACTTTCTAGGATCACTGTTAAAAAATATGTGCTGGAGGATAAATAGTTGGAATTTCATGTTGCCAACAGTCATATTAAGTTGCTGGTCCCTATTCTGGTTAGTATATGCAAATTCAGCAGAGCACACTGCATTTCCAGTGCTTTCCCGTGATAGCTTGTCATTTTCTGTAGCAAGTCAGTCTGGCTACTGCACTTTCTCTGCAGTCTTAGCTTAAGGAGCTGTTGATGCATCACCTGTGATAACCTCAGCACCATTCCAGGGAAAAGCTGTCAAGATTTTGTCTTCACCTTCTTCTGACTAACTGCAAGTTCAGGGCATTTTACAGAAATTTCATGTTTGTTCTCCTGATTAACGTCAGGGTTCACAGTGAGTCATTCACCAGTGCAGCCACTTAATAAGCTTTTCCTGGGTCCACCTTAAGGTTAGAAAAGTGTGAGTCCAGTGCAGCTAGTCACCTTATCTGAGAAATTATTACCTTATTCATGGGCTAAAGGATTACTTTTGATTTGTCTGTGCAAAATTAACATCTCCTGTACCTAGTCTGTGGCATTTTGAAGTGATTAAAATTTTATTACTCTTTTTTTTTTCTGGTCAGCTTGCAAGGTTTCACCCTGTTTTACGAAAAGGAAAAAAAATCGAATGGCCATCCGAAATTGAATAATATAAATGGCCTGCTGTGCTGTCCTTCTGGTAAAGATATTAACTGTTAAGTCTTTCCTATTCTCCCGTGCTTTCCAGACTTAACATTTTACTGCAGCTTTGCTTTATTTTCCCACTGTGTTCCAAATACCTTTGTGAAGTGTGCTAGGGGATTAATTCTTCATGCTTCTCAAATACTCTAATTTTGTCTTGAATATTCCCATGTTTTCAGGCTAATGAATCTCTTTTCCATTGATCCCTTTATTCTTTCTCTAATTTCTACTGTCTATGGTGTGAAAATGTCATTTTCTCTGAATAGAATTTGAGGCACAGAGTTGAAACAGAATGTGAGTGTAAATCTTCTGGCAATGTTTCTACTTCCTTGAACACAAATTTTGTTTAGGTAAGGAAGGATAGACTAAAACCCTACATTGTGCCTAACCTGCATCAGTGTCATGTACACTGACCTGTAGCTGTCATGTAAGGTTTCAACATATTCTTGATTGGTTTACCTCACATTTATATAATTAATTAAGTGCAATTAGATACCAGTTATGGCAAAACTGAACAGTTACATGGAACACCAGAATAGTATCGTTTAGTGCAAACAAACTCAAAAAAGTATTAAAAATAGCATAAGAAAGACTACAAGGCTGTTGAGATGTGAATTGGACAGATATCCAAAGACATGAAAGTCATGTATCTATTGTGCAAATTTTAGATGCATGAATGTATCCTCATCCAAAAGTGCCTGTTAACAATTATTTCTCATTACCCATGTGTATTTTCTGAAGCCTGTATAAAACAGTTACAAGAACTTATGAGCAAGATCTTTTCAACAAAAATTAAAACATGAAAGCCTCAGTTACATATAAAAGGAAAAAACCTGCTCCTTTTGACCTATAAACAAAATTAAATCCTACTGTTTTACTGTCAAAGAATGAAGCATTCTGCAGTTAAGCTGACATAAATTTGCTTTACAAACATTAGTTCCTACTTCAGATTTTTAAGAAGGAAAACCTCAATTTAACGATTAGTATAAAGTGTTAATGGAAGAAGGTGAGCATGTAAGGGAACAAACAGCAGCTTACTCAAGCTTAAGCTGTCTCTAACAACATCTAACGAGAAGGATGGGGTATGTGTTCTGTGCAGCTGGGCTTAGCCTGTAGTTTGCCTGCCTTTTTTCACTTAGGCTGAATATTAATAATGTTAGCTATGAAATTTGCCATAAAATAATAAACTTGGAATCGGAGCCTGAGATATTATTAGCAATGCCTTACTCTTTCTTTCTGTTAATATTTCCCAGACTCTCCCCTGCCTACATCCTCATTAGTCACAACTGCAACTGTCACAACTTGGATTTTGTGAATTTGTAGTTCCACGCACTTTTTTGCACAACTCTCTCTTTGCTCACTTCAGAACTCTCAAATTACTTCAGTACAAGTGAATCTGCCATTTCTGTATTTATTTAACACTGGTTTTGCTGAGTTGTGGGTGGAATGAATGGTATCAAAATGTTTAGCTTGTGGTGGTTGCAAGCATTTTCATCATATTTTCCTGGTTCAGTGACACTTGCTTATTTTTTTTGTTTTGTTTTGCTTGCAGCAAGTGTGAATAGTCCTAAACTTCTGATTTGTTTGTGAATTAAGCATATGTTCTATTTTTAATATATTTAAGAATCATTTAGAGCTTTTTTAAGTTGAAATTATATTTCAGGACTTGTATGCTTGGACAGAAATTAAGGACAGAATGAGGAAAGAACTGTTCTACAGTTTCTGTTAACATTTCTTAGTGTGTAGATTTTTCCTTTTTGTAAGAGCCATAAGGGCCAGTGTAGAATGCAAACTGCAAAAGTACAAGACCAATTGCTTACATGCATGCCACAGTGAATTTCTAACTAGGTATTCTTCATGGGGACATAGCTGGGAATAGTTAACAGAGTTGCCAGTCCTAAATGAATGGCAATGCTGCTCAGGAATTCACTCCTGAGGCAGCAGCAGTTCTCCATGCAGCATCTTAAAGCAAACCAGTGTACAAGTTTCTGTTTTGACTCAGCAGCCCAAGAAGGACTGAGCAGAGTGTGGGAGCCTCAGTAGCTACCTTGAACTGAAACAATGCTGTTCATGAATCAGAGCTGTTAGAAGCAGTATTATTCTGGTAATGTATCAGAGAAACAAGTAATTAAATGACTGGGACAGATCTTTTCAGACACCATTCCTGTTGGTGATTACACCTTCTTGGAAAATTTTCTGACCAACAGCTACTTATCAGGAGGCAAAGTGTAGAAAAGGAAATGTGTTGAAAAAATGGATGGGATTTATATGAATACCATCCTAATAATTTCTTTCCCATATTATGTGCACTGAGGCAGTACATCAAGGGTTCAGAAATGGAGGAAAAAGCCCGTGGATATGTAGGCAGAACATTCTGATTTAATTTTTCTTTTGTCCAAAACACATGTATTTAAAAATGACACATTTCAGGTAGTTCCGCCTAGTTGTCAGGACACCAGAGAAGGACAGTGAGGAACTGGAGCAGGAATTTAGGACTGAAGTGGAATCTCAAGAGGAATGAAAAGGAGGAACCTTCTCTTAGACATTAACAGAAGTGAGTTGTTCAGCAGCAGGGAGTGGAGGGGACAAGCAGCTTTTAGCAATGCAAATAATGATGTAGGAGAGTTCTGCTGCAAGCCAGATAGATCTGAGGAAGTGCCCTGTTTAGAGGAATGTGTGTTGGTGCTCAGTTAAGAGCTCTTTGATTATTAGAAGTGGTGCAGACCATGTCTGGAGTCTTCACTTCTAACTTCAAAGGACATTCTTCTTGGCACAGAGGAAAAAGAGGTTTATTTTCAAATCAAACCAAAACAGACTTTGCAGTAAAAGAAACCACAATTTGCTTATTTACTAAGAAGGCATACATAAATCTATTCAATTTGAAAATGGAGATAGCCTCCTGAGTACACTGTTACAGGCCACCTATTGCTGTCTTAATTGCTGCTACCAGTCAGTTTAATTGGGAAATCAACTGTTGATTTACATAGCTGATATTCCTAATACACTTGCATAAATAAACACATACCCTTGAGGGATTTTTTTTAACAAAGTTGTCAGAAAAGTATCTATCCATTTTGTCTGGTGGTTTTGATTAACTCTACAAAAAGAAAATTACCCTGTCCAAACAAAAAAGTGAAGTTGGACTAACTCATTAAAGAAAATTACTTCAGGCTGTAGCATTGACAAACTCAGGAAGAACTTACATTTCCGTAGTTCACCTAAAGTGCCTTTTCACTGACTACCTGTTACTGTTTTTAGGCTTGTACATTGTCTCTATGGCCCTCACCTGCTTCTCCCAGGAATTTATGGCTACTCAGATAATGACATCAACCCAGCTGAGCAATCTGACCATGTTGGGCTCCCTTCCAGAGGTTTTTTTTACTATCATTTGTCTATCAGTCAGACTTGCTTTAATGAAAAGGCGGTTGTTTCATACCTCTTATTGCTAAATTGTTGGCGTATTGCCGCAGGCTTGGGGGAACCTGGACAGATTTTGTTTAGTCCCAATAGAGTACAAATGCATATCATCAGTCCTATGTCCATGTGTATAAATAGTGTGTGCAGAGAGAAACAAAAAAGACTGATGAGAATGAAGGTTTAATATTTCTAAAGCCTGCATTTCAACTAGCTGCTCTTTTTTTATGCATTTCTGAAACAGTGTCAATCAAAGTGCTGGACTGGGGAGACAAGATGTGCTTCAGGACTTGTGTTCGTAGAGGATTTGACAGATTGTCCAAAAGACTGAAGTCTTGGTCAGAGAGGCTCAGTAAGAGGATTTACATTCTGATACAAAAGGGATAGTGTTTTTTGCTGTGGTCTCAGGACTGAAAAAGCAAACTGGTCACTGAATTCAGTGAATTTGTTTGAGATGTGCGAACATGATAGCAATATGGGAGAGTTTTGGGAATTGCAGACTTATTTGAAGCGTATGTTCAAAGGAAAACACTGGCCTCAGAAGCTTAGATCTCATCTACTTCACTTTAATTGCACACTATTATATCACTTTTATGGAGGGTTTGATGGTAGTTCTACAAACACTAGATTACTATGCAAGAAAACTGGATTGCAAGTTTCAACAGCAGGAATCCTGCTGCTGATGTTGGTGTTTGTTCAAGTCCATCATTATTCAATTGAAGGGCTTGATGCTCCTGAAGAGAGATGAATTACTGCTTTGAAGAGCTATGCTGGCAATGACGAAAATATCAATGCTGCTGCTGGCTAATTATTTTCAAGTCATTGGTAGGGCTGTGTTATTACTGCAGAGAGTGAAATACAGTATTGAAGATGCTGCATTTACCGATGAGAAGCTCTTCATTCTGACAAGGAACTGGCTTGCTGGCAGGCAAACTTGTCCTGCTGCTAAAAGAAAACTGGTAGTGCAGAGAGATTGTTTTTGAGACCTTCAAGAGGTCTAGAAAACATTTAAGAGATTTTCTCTAAGGCAAGCTTGAAAAATAAAACCACAATAAAGAAGCCTGCTCCAATAAATAAAGCAATAAACATGCCTATTAAAACCCACCCTTGCAGGAGTTTTTTGAGAGGTGGAGACCCTTGAACACCATTGGAAATTTTGGATGGTTTTAGGGTTTATTCTTCAACCTTAAATTTGAGTTTGATTTATTTTCAGGAATGTTCATTCTGTGAGGACTGCCATATAACTTTTTTTTTTATATTGTGAGAGAGGAGGACAAGAAAAGGAAAATGAGAATACCAAAAAAATAATATTGCAGGTAATGTTTTAAGGGAGACATTGACAAAGACGAAATAGAGCAGACAACCAAAAAGGACAATAAGGATTAAAATGTTATATGACAAATGGTTTACAGGTTGAAAAAATTTTGAGGTAAAAGGAGGGGAAGTAACCTCAATTCAGAACACTAGTGATAAGCTGGAGAACAGTCACCTTTGTAGAGGATTTTTGTCATGTTCTGTAGTGGATATTAACAGATTCTTTTACTCCTAACACACATTGAAACTTTTTGTGCACTCTGGTTTTAAGCATGCAGCTGTGGCTGCCTGTGGTTTTTTTGCTAAGCTTTCTGGGTTTACTGAAGCACACAGTAAAGAAATTTTCAAGGAAGCCCACACAAGGATCAGTATTTATTGTTGTAACTCAGGAAAACTGAAGCTCATGAAGAAAGGAGGTATTTTGCAAAAGACCGAGTAAAAATTATCATTCTGCCTTATATATTATTTGCTGACTATCCCACTTCAACAAGAATTTGCAGAGTGGGATACTTTGACTAAACCACTATGCCTTGTTTAGAAGTGTTCAATTTGTGATAATACCAGGGCCTCCAAGTGTATCCAGAGGAATACCTTACCAGCACAAAACTCCAGAACTGCCCTTTGTTGAATTTTTGTTACTTTCCCCATTTTCCACACTTCACAGAATTTGAGCTGGCTTTAATGTCTAAACATATCTTTAAACATAATCAGACTTATCCTGGTGTAAAGCAACTGCCAGAGAAGGATAAATAACTGTGGTTTCCTTGGCTAATTCAGTGCAGTACCCCTTTCAGTATGTAAAGAAATTACATTCCTTTACAATTCCTCCTTTAGGTAGGAGAGGAAAAAATGGGTTGCTCATGATGGCATGGGCAGGCTGAGTATATTTTGCTGTTTTCCTAAGACCTGTATATTCAGTAGGTAATTCATTGCTGGATAAGATTACATTTATTATACTAACCCACACAACCAGGATGACTTCTAGGGAGCCAAAATTTCTCTGTGATGTGGCTTGTTACCCTTATTTAACTTACTATTTAGAGTAGAAATGAAAAATTTATTTCCATGTATTTTTGCCATTTTTTATTGTCTTAAATGGTTGAAATTTAAACCTTAACTTATGCTTTTATTCTTCATACTTTACTGCTTAAAATTTGATTTCATTTTATCAAGCTATGTTGGCTTTAATATTTACACGTATTGTATTATATGATTCTCCATTGCCAAAGGCTAAGCTTCTAGATTAGTTGACAAATTGATAGATAAATAAATAGCGCACTTCTGGAATAAGGTGTTAGTCTATGGCTCAGTTACATCGGGGTGTTCAAAATCTAAATTAATTGAAAGAGCATAAATTTTACAATCCATTTTCCAGCCTGTGGTAAAATGGAAACTTTGCCTACCATTACAAATACATTGCTTTTTAACCATTATTTTCTTAAATAAGGTAATAAAAGTAGCAGAAATTGCTTCATGAAGAATGCAATAAACTGTTTATAGATTATCATTATTTTTTATTTCTTGTGGTTCTTAGACTTAAGATTGACTAAGTAATAAACATATGTGGTTTCCTGTCATCACAGCATCTATCTTCTCTCCAACAGGTGGATGATTTCTATCCTCTAGCTTGCAGGCATGATGTCTGTGAGATGTTCCAGTGCTGTTCACAGCAACAGGAAATGCCTACAACACGTCCACATTCACTTTATTGCTGTTACTGGGTCCATCAAATACTCATGATTGCTGTGCTGAGCTCTAAATTTGCTGTGAGTTTCAGTCACCAGAGGGCACTTTTATGGTTTTCACACAAACCATCCAGCAAATGATAAAAATACAGACCAAGCTCTCTGTGGGGGTGCAGGCTGGGCATGCAACTGTAACCTGTGATGCATCTGTGAATCTTTACATAAAAAGGAGAAAAGAAAGATACTAATGAAGAGAAATTAGTGGAAAGTAAAACCTTTAAGAATATGTCAGGAAGGCACCGATTTCCTAGCTAAAAATGATGGAGAGATATTACATTTTTTTAAATTAAAAATATGAGTCAGATTCATCTGCTGCAAGAAGAAAGTAGAGTTAGGTTTTGTAATATCTCCACTTGAGGATTTTTTTTTTCTTGTCAGTCTACCTATAAAGCTCATACTGTGTTTCCTCTCTAAAATGCCTTTAATAGCACAAGGTTCTGTATTACAGAAGCCTTCTTAAGTTGATTGAAGTTTATTTCTTTTTGAGCTAATTCCCACTGAGAAATTTAATTAAGATCTTGAAGGTGATGTATACTTTGGTTTAAATTAAAAGACACGTTTACTTCTTTTTCCCTAATAATTACTAGCCCCTTTCAGAGCAATTTCAGTCACATACCTTTATGCCAAAAGACCTGGCCAAAATCATGGTTCACTCACCTCTAATAATTTTTTCTCCATTAGAAAAAGGGGTTTCGTTTCTCATTTATTTTTGTTTGCCAGAATACAGGAAAATTAATATATTCCTTGTAACATATGTGAGTTTATGGATTTCTTTAACAAATTGAAAAACAAGATCATACAGTGTCCTTTGAGGTCAGTTCTGAGCAAAAGGGGCTCTGAAGTGCACTGTCCAAGAAATACCCACTCCTGTCCATGTTTCTTGATTCAGGTTTGTTCCAGAATGGTCTGTAATAGCAGTTAAGCATAATGAGGGCTCCAGAGGGCTCCACATCAAATATGACAGACAGCTAGTGGGGCTTCCTTCCCCTCTTGCCTGCATACTGCAGGGTACAGGAGAGAAACACAACCACACTGCTTTGTGCACGGCACACAAAGCTGAAGGCTGGAAGAAATCTTACTCCAGCCTGCATGCAACCAGTCAAACTCATCATCCAATAATTCACCAATCATAGAACCACTTAGGCTGGAATAGACCTTAAAGATCATCGAGTCCAACCGTAAATCTTCCTAAACACTAAAATTTTTGGAGGTGCTATTTTTTTGCAACTCATGGAAATTTGGAGATCTTCTAATAAGCGGAAAACTAGTATTATTTTTGGCTAGACTTGATATAGGCAGACTTTTCAGTTTTGCTAAAAAAAGAGGCTGTGGGTTTCTTGAGTTCCCTTTCTAAAATAATTTTCTGTATTGACTCTGAGTCTTAGAATAGTCACAGATATTTAGTGCAATGCAAACAAGTAAAGGAAATTAGAAATGTGTGAAATTTACCCAGAGTCTCATGTTTAACAAAAAATGGTGGCAAGGCAATTTTCAATACCAGAATATCTCGATAAGTGTCTCCCCATATCTCTCCCTATTTGAGAGACCCCTGGGAAAGTGACCAACACTTTCTTTTTAAAGACCTTAGAAAGGAATAACAGGTGAACATATTACAAGTAATGCTCTATATAAATCAGTCATATGGCTTGAAGTTTTGTTGTACTTTTCCAATTATACTTTCCACCTAACAGTCACTTTTTCCATTAGGGAAATGCTAGATATTCCCTTTGGCAGCTCTGCCTAAATCATTTGGGATTCACATTTCTATTTTCCTAGTGTGACACATTCCGCTTCCAACATTGATACTGAAACTTGGTTTGCATCTCTAATTGCTCCCTTATTTATGCTGTAACCCCAGGATATAAAAGATGAGACATGGAGCCGATAGCATCGAAATGAGTTGGAGTAACTCCACCAAATTTAGAGAGAACTCTTCTCAGTGAAGTAAATGGACAATTTGTCCTTGACTTAAAAAACCTCAGGATGCTACCCAGTGAATTTATTCAGACTGACAGCAGTGTAAATGAAGCTAAAATATGGCTAGTTTTAGGCTGTGGAATAATAAAGAATGCACTGGAGTCCCTAGTTTTACAAATTTTACAAGGTGTATTGTGCAGGCAGGTAAACCATATGAGCTGTAAGAGAACATGACAGCTTAGGGCCCCAGACTTTTCCAAGTAATTATTGGATTACTTTACTTTTCCTTGGAAAACATGTCTTTCTCTAGTGGGAACTGGATTCTTAATGATGCTTCCCAAATGAACTAATTAGTTGCATTAGTATGTGTTCAACAAATTTAAAAAAAAAAATCAATTTAAGGTAGTACCAAGGCTGGACTTCTTGATTTCTGTGTTTGTAAGTTGCTGTTCCCAGAATACTGCTAAGTTATCTTGGGGAAGTTTTACCTGATTAAAATCCCTCTCTTTATTGATCTTCTTCAGCCATGGGATTCACTCTAAGTCTTGACTTCAAGTCACAGTTTGTGAATTTCTGTTTTGTAAGTCTTACTTGTCAATTCATTTAGGCTTTACCACTGGAAGAGCATCATATCCGAAGTAAAATGTTGGGAGAGACCTCAGGTTACATTTCTGGTCTTTGAACCTGAAATCTGTTCACAAAATTTGCTAAAGTACTTAAAACTTCAACAAAAAAGTATGTTTTATATTTTTACCTCAAGCCTCCATTTAATTTAGTTTGCTCATTATGGGGAAAGATTTTAATCAGTGAAGTTAGTGAACTGGCTAATCTGTCATTATTTTGCTTTTCATTACCCTCCAAGATCATTCCTGTGCAGCTCCAGTATATTTAACTAAAATGAGGATTTAGCATTCTAAGGCATCAGCTGGTAATGATTCATTATTTCTAATATATTCAGTTCATACCGGATAATTTAAAAGTAAATCCTTTTAACCAGTTCCCTCCAGTGGTCCTTATGTGAGCATTGTGCTCAGAAGGACTTCTGGAATCACAATCCATTACAATGTCTTGTGGAACTGGGATTTTGCCTTATAAAGAAAAAGCAGATTAGTGCTGTTTAATGAGGTCTGCCCTACGTTCATTGATACTGAGTTCCCAACAATATATAACATCACTGTCAGTTCCTATATTGGCTGCATATTATGCCATTAAATGTCCTGTTGTTTTTTATGTAATGGGGATTTGTGCCTCTGGATTGCCTTTATTCAAATATTAAAATGAACTGATAGAAAATAGATGATGAACATTTGATTCTAGGGGAAAAAAAAGTAAGTTATAAATGTAGGACTCAACAGCAGGTTCCTAACATTTCCAAAATATTCATATATGTTTGGATTTGTGCAATTTGGGATGCAAGGGGAATTATCCAGCAAAGCTCTAAAATGATAAAATAATAGGTCAAGGTCACACCTGTGCAACCAGACAGAATTCAAGGAGAATTTGTGGTTCTAGTTTTCCTTCCCTGGGCTACGGTAGAAAAGTTGGACATTTCCAAGGTATTCAGAGACAAAAATCATCTTCAAAAGAAGAAAAGAAAAATACAAGTTGTTTTTTCTTTAAGATAACATCATGGGAATCTATTTTGAGGTATTAAGTTTTTCTAAATATTGAACATTTTAAGCAGATTCTACAGTTAGCTGAAAGCCATTTTTAGTTAATGTCACTTGTCATCAAATGTAGTAAATGGAGAAAGCTAGTTAGAGAAATGATAAATTCTGTGCCTACTGGACACAGTAGACAGAATCGCTATCTTCCTAAATGTCCTCTCAGCCCAGAGTTTGCCTGAATCCTCCAATTGTCTCTTAACACAAGTAACCTGCCTTCTTTTGGTCTCCTCTTTCCCTTACTTGATGCCAGCACTATTTATCAGAGTAAAATCTGCAGCTATGTTACATTTAATTAAGATAATTTAAGATGATAAATGACAACTTATTTTGGTTTGGGGGATATACATTCCCCTCCTGTTGAAGTCAGTGACAAGCCTACCTTAGCATTCTTTCGGTTTAGGACTGGGCTCGCACTTGGGATGTTTATATCCATCTTATCCAGTGAAATCAGCTGTTAGATTAGTCCAAAGTGCAAAGGAATCATAGAGGGAAAAAATACAAGTCTTCAGTGTGCAAAGGACTAGCACTTAAACAATTGATATTACGTAGCTTTTTATTATTTTCTTTTCCTCATCCATATCATGGAGTATTTTACTAAAGCTGACTTGAAAACAAAAGTACAATTTTATGAGTATTTCTGCGTAAAACTGTAGGATTTGGGTTTTTTTCCCCATGAAAAATGCTGGCATTTAGATGGCTCTGGCAACTAGGTGGAACATGAGAACTGCCAATTCAAGTATTTTCTCTACATTCCATGGGAGAGGAACAGCCACTTAGACTTTCTACATGTCAGCTGTGTGACTCCTGTGATTTAACCCCAGCCAGCAACCAAGCCCCATGCAGCTGCTCAATCTCTCCCCCACCAATGAGATCTCAGTGAGAAGTGGAGGCATAAAAGTTTATAAACTCGTGGCTTAGATAATGGCAGTTTAATAGGGAAAGCAAAAGCCATGCATGGAAGCAAATAAAAACAAGGAACTAATTCATTACTTCTCATGGTCAGGCAGGTGTTCAGCCATCTCCAGGATAGCAGGGCCCCATTACGGTTACTCAGGAAGACAAATGCCATCACTCCAAACGTTCCAAATGTTCCATCCTCCAAACACTTCCATCTTCTTCCCTCCACTTTTTCTATTGATCATGATGTCATAAGATCTGGCATATCCCTTTGGTCAGTCTGGGTCACCTGGCCCAGCTATGTCTCCTCCCAGTTTCCCATGCACCCCCAGCCTCCTCACCAGTGTGGCATTATGAAAAGCAGAAAAGGCCTTGGCTCTGCATGAGCCTGGCTCAGGAATAATGAAAGTATCACTTTATTACCATCAGGTATTCTGCACAAACCCAAAACATAAACCTGCACTAGATACTGTGGAGAAAATGAACTCTACCCCAGCCAAAATTTTATCTCTAGTGTTCAGCCTCTTTTAAACCTCTCTTGTGGATGACACTCTTCATCTGAGTAACTCATTGGGTAAAATTACAGAGTTCTCTTCAGCCCACATAATAGACCACTCAGGAGACAGCATGTCTAAAACATGGATCTTGAATGACATCTCATCCAAGTACCAGATAATTAATTACACCAATCTGCACTTTTTTCTTCTTTAAATTTGTTCAGATTTCTGCTGTTGCCAGCAGAACTTCACTAGAAGCATTGCGTTCTATTGGTCAGGGGGTTTGCTTAACCATCATTTTCCAAAATGGAAGTCTTGTGCTGAAAATAACTTTTGAACAGCATTACTTATAGAATGGAAAGGTAACCCAGCTACTAAAACAATTCCTTTAACTCCTCAAAACATTTTAAAATAAAACTTAAAACTTGATTTTGAACCACAGATTGAAATGCATAGTCTAAATATTAATTAGAGGAAAGAGAGCATCTTTGAATTAACTGTAATTAAAAGTTTTCAAAGCAAAAAAACATTTTATAAGCAAAACTTTCCTGTTGTTGTTTTTTAATTGTTACCTCTGGCCCTCTAAACTTCTCAGTAATCCAAATTAAATCATTCCCAAAAGACCTAATTAGGTCTTTTCCAATAAAACATAGCACAAAAATGTCAAGAATAACTTCTGCAGTATGTTGGGCAAAGGACAAACACCCTTGTCAAAACAGGATACCTGGTTACAACCACAGATCACTCAGCACTCTCCTTTCACACACATTGCTGCCCAGATTAGAGATAGCCAGGAAGTGCGTGTTGTTTACTTGGAAGCTGGCATGAGAATTGCACTGATGTTCCAACTCGCCAGGATGGAGAGGGGATGTAATAAAGAATGCAGCAATCATCCACAGCTTCCGTCCCTCATCCTCCACGACTTTTTTGCCATTAACTTAGTTTACATTTTACAATGGGGGGAAAAAATAATCATGTCATCCTAATCTTTTCTTTGTAATGGGCTTTAGTTTTGCTCTGCTTCGAGTGGATTTTATGTTTGGTGGGGTTTTTTCTCAAGTTAAATTCTGTTTCTTTAGACTACTTTCCTCTGCCTCATAAAATGTTGTTCATTGGTGCTGCATTGTCATGGGATCAGCATCCTGTGTTTGGAATTGGGTACAATGGAAGTGACAATGTGTGTCCTCTGTGAAATTATGGCAAAATTCTATAAGAATTGTTTCATACATTCTCACACATGGCCTATGAGTTTACTCTGTAGAAAATGCTTCAGGCAGAGAAAAAACAGCCCTACAATAGCCATGAAAATAGCGTAGTCTGTAGGGCTGGAAATCAAAGACTTTGAAAGGCAAAGCTGCCCTTGATGGTCACTGCTGTGTGGTCTATTACTGTCCTGAGTTCTGGAAGCTCAGGGGGAGCACACTGTCCTGGGCAAGCAGCCTTCACAAACATTCACAAACGTCCAACACCACAGAACTGGACCTAAAAATAGTGTGCTTTTATCTCCTTGTGCTTCAATGTTCTGTCTTTTTGATATGTCACCAAAATCACCCAACTGGGAATAAAAATAAAGTTTTGCAAACATTTCATTAGTTGTTACATTTACATGGAATAGACCCACAAGTTTGATGGTAGATCTATATAAACACTTGGAGAGCTAGTAATTTTTCTACAGTGGCCCCTTTAAAGGGGCTTTGAGGGAAAAATGTGCCTCATGTCATAATGCCAATAACAACAGTTCTGTGGACAGAAATCCACAAAGCACAGCTTTGCACTTCGAATGACTAATGTTACTGTACCTTCTAGAAGCTGCCATAGAATGATGCAAATAACCTGATTGCAAATTTTCAGCTCTGAGAACTAGGACTGGAGAAGTAAAATTCTTAAAAAGCTTTCTCTCCGCTATTTCACTTACTGGACTCCAGCACGACTCATGAGTCCTAGGGTACGACTTTAAAAAGAGTCTTAGCCCAAAAGTGTCTGCTTTTGAAATCCCATCATACTTCTATTTTGCCCAGAGTTAAATAAGAGAGAGAGTTAGCGCAATGCCAGTTACCTCATTTCTAAGTTTCTGACACTAGGTTAAAAACATTTATAGCAAGAAGTTGTCTTTATACCCTAAAATAGTACTCATGACTCGTGACAATGAGTCCAAATAATCTTTTTTGAAAATAAAAAGCTTCAAATGTGCAAGATACCCTGTGCCTTTCAGGTTGTGAGGTGCACATTCTTGTTAGGCAAGCAAAGTGCCCTGGGAGCTTAGTGTTCATTGACATAGAAATACTGTAGAGGACAATCTTAAAACTGAGTTTTAGCCTCATCCAAAGTGAGGCATTGATGGGATTTTCCTGCTTTGAACTTGTAACGTCAAGGGACATAAAGGAAAATAAAGGAATTTACATGTATTAACTATTCTCTGGGCAGTTTGTGTAAAACTGAAGATGAAGTTTCAAAGCCACCTCAAATCTGTATAAGTGTCTACACGAGAGATTAACATGCCTTGAAAAGGAATTCAGATTAACTGTGAGAACAGAATCTGATACCTAAACTGGTGATCTAAGTACTTACTCTTTGTGAAGGAAACGTAGTTACTTCATTTAGTCTGTGAGTAATAGGATTCAGTCAATCTGGCATAATAAAAATTGTTTGTATAAAGGCTGACTTTTTTTAACAGTGGATTTGAAGACAAAGTTCTGAAAGTTTCTTTAGAATATTTTATTTTTGAAGAGGTTAAATTAAGTATGATGTTTCATGTCCTCATTATTTGAAATGTCTATGTTCTTTACTATATCACCAAGTATAACCTACTCATGTTCTTCTTTCTACTTGAAAAGCTGCAAGGCATCTTAATGGGTGGATGAAATTTGGGGTTGCAGGACCCAAGTTAGAAAACATTAATTCTCTGCTTTCTGTCTTCTCTTGGTGAGATGATGAGAAAGCAGGTACTTGGGAAGCATCAGGATCAGAAAGTTATAAAGTCATCCTCAAGCCATATTAACTCACCAAGTGAAGAATATTTTGAATTATTTCCACTCAAATTCTGAAGTATTGCCGAGACAATAAATCAACTCTTTTTTCATATCACTGCAGAATTTTCTCTCTTAGTAAGGATACTAATGCCTGTCTTGGTTTCTTGATGGGTTTGGGTTTTCTTTGGTTTTATCTCTTAGTATAAAATCAAAACAGAATGAAATACCATAATGATTTCCACACAAATATAACTTTTAGTTTGGTTTTATTCTGATCACAAAGATTTATTTTTCTGTAAGAGCATTTTATAGCTCCTTTTC
Source organism: Drymodes brunneopygia (assembly GCA_013400955.1). Lineage (NCBI taxonomy): Eukaryota > Metazoa > Chordata > Aves > Passeriformes > Petroicidae > Drymodes > Drymodes brunneopygia. Next base: position 241,052 of record VZTZ01033560.1, read on the forward strand.
AGAAGCACAAATAGTATTTCCCTTCAAACCAGTTGTGTAAATTAACTTGAATAATGTGTAGGAAGGGAGCTTTTTTTGATAAATAAACCAAATAATTCTTCTCACAAAATATGTCTCTCTACTATCAATGCATTCTACCTTAATACCAAATAACAATTCCCGGAACAAGGAACACTGATTCTCTTATTTAATTAGAAGACTTTTTTCTCATGGGCACTTGTGCTGATTTATGAATACCTATTGTTCTTAATTTAACTACACATTCAGTTTTGCACAATGGAAGACATATATGCTCTGGCCTTGGTTCATTCAGTACACACACAAAACCTAAGCTTCTCCGTGTTTTACTGTTAAGCATCTACTAAGTTCTTAATTCTAGAAACCCTTGAGCTACAATAAATATCATTTTAACCAGTAATTTACCCGGGAATTCTGTGGAGAATGGAGAAGGAAGCCTTCTCTTCTGTAAGTTGATGAATGCTATAAAGTCCAATGAAGAAAAGGGTTTGTTTCAAGTGTTTTAATCTGGGAAAATTTAAATAAGCATCTAAAACTCAGAGGCCAAATTCTCCCATTATTAGCAATTATATAAACTTACTGAATGTAAGAGTAACAGCAGTTTTTCAGCATGATATGAATTTATTTATACCTTTTAGATCTGCGACACAAAGTATCCTAAAAACAAAGATGAGGTACAGGAGTTGTTCTTCAAAGATGGGTACAGGATTGTTCTTCACCTTCTCCTCTCTTCTTGCTCTCCCCAGATCTCTTCTTTCACCTCTTCTTCTCCTCATTTTCCCTCACTGTTACTCTGTCTCTGGTCCATACAGGTGAAGGTTTACAAAATAAATACAATTTGATTCTTTTAAAAAAGGTGTCTGTTGGCAGTTGAGGATGTCTTTGCAGTAAGCTTTTATAATTCTAGATAATGAATGTCAGGACCAAAAACCATATGCTTATTTCTTCAGGGCCAGTATAGATATTTTTAAGCTATGAAGAGGGAGAAGAATAGATTATTTAAATGTCTCAACTTAGTTTAAACTTTGGGGCAAATCATTTTTCAGGTAAAGTTACAAGAAGCAGCAAAGCAAAAATAATTTTGAAGCAGTATAGGATTGGGTGCACCAATCAGAATGTTTCTGATGAATGATCAAAGCCAGGTATGACTTGTTTGTTAAAACACTCTTCAACTGCATTTTAGTGTTTCTGTCAACACAGTTTACAATGTTTGGTCTTCTTTGTGCATGAGATGGCTCTAGATCATGATTTTCTCTTTACCACCCTAGTTAGCTTTGAGCAAAACTAAATGTCAAACTTGATCAAGCTCAAACTCATTCTCATTGGTTTGGATTGCAACATCCCCAACTGAAACTGAAACTCTTCTGAGAGTAATGCCTGCTTCAGATTCCCCATTTGCCTACTGTGTTTGTTGAGAAGTGATTTGTGGATTGGGTGTCTGATGGTTGGAGCCATTTGGTTCACTTAGACTCTCTCTCATCTTTGTCTGAGTGGAAACTTAGATCAAGTGATGAAATCAAGCATGCTACATCAGGAAAAATGTATAATGATGATATTTCTGTGAAATATTACAAGAATGTAACTTACCAGAATAGAATCAGAGTCCCATGGAAATCATCTACACATCTTGTGCGAATGTCCTTCCTGATAGTTACGTATCTCACCACTGGTGGGAAGATTGTAGAGCTTCCTGCAACTTACTGCAGGCTTTTCCTTTCCTGCTGTTAGAAACCTCTTCCCAATGCCTATTGTGAATCTTTCTTATGGAATTTTGTTTGTATTAGGCAGAGGGAATGGATTTTCCTTCGTTTTTAGTAGCAGCCTTCTGTATGTTTGGCAGCTTAACAACTCTGCTCCCTTCCCCATCTGCCTTCCCTCTTTATTGAATCTTTCTTACAAGGTTGTGTTTTGAGATTCTCTTTTCCTTCTTCCCTCTCTTATTTTTCATGATTCCTGAGTTGAAATTTGGGCACTTCACTCAGCACTCATATAGCAGCAGCTGACAGAAACTGGGGGATGGCTTCCTAAGTCTTGAAAATTGCTTTATATATGTCCCCCGACATCATATTTACCTTTTTTCTTCCAAACAACACTACACTGTTAACATGGCTTTTCAAGCACTATATACTCCAAATCATAAAGAAGCCCCATCTAATGAGCTACTCTTCCTATTACTGTTATATGGTTATGCAGGTAATTACTCAATTGTGTATCCTCTTAGACTTACATCCTGTGGTTTTTAGGTGATTTCTCCAACTGGTGGGATCACTTTGGATCCTAATCCTGTCCTCCAAGGTACTCACAATTCGTCCCAGCTCCATGCCACTAGGAAATTTAATAAACACATTCCTGTAAAGTTCAGATTTTGCATCATGTTTAACAGATTCTTACATGGGGTAGCATTTTAGTTCTGTTTTCCTTCAAACGTCATTATCTGAGGTATTTAAAATTTAAATTGATTTGAGCTGAATCTTCTTCTTTTCCAGTTTCCAAATGGACATCAGTTTCTTTGCATGGAAACTAAATGTAATCATTTCTATCCTCCACAAAGAACCATTTCAGGCATTTGCGGTATTGCACTTTCATCAGGGACTTTGCTATTAAATGTAATATGGTACAGGAGTAATAACTTTTACTAGAAAATACTGTAAAAATTCCTCCTGCATTTTGCTGATTATTCTTTCCAAAACAACAGCCTATCCATGAGTTATGATCCACTTCTCTGAGTGAATGCTGCTATTTGTTTTAGAAATCTACATCTATTTAAAACAAGCCTTAGCTCAGTTTGATTTACTGAGCATTTAAGCCCCAAAGGATGCATAGTCAATGCATTCCATTAAAGTGCAGATACACAAATCTACTGACAATGGCCAGAATTTGCTTATTGCTTGTTACATTTACAGCAGAGGTCTGGGCATTTGGGCCTTTGGTTTCTGCTACTGACTGTGTGTGACTGTCAGTAAATTATTTAACCTTTCTGTACTCAACTTCCCTTAGCTGGGCATTTTACCAGCCTCAGCGGGGTATTACAAAATTGAACTAAGAACTGGCCTTTTGAGTTCCTCAGATAAAAAGTGTTGTCTACGTGCCAAGCAGTACAGAAAATCTGGAGGGACCGTGCTGACATTTAGGATGTGGTTCTCATTTTCCTTGCTGTTGAGCTTCACTAACTTCAGCAGTTATTTCTGCTATTCATTTGCAGACAAGAATCACATCCTTTGTATTTTAAGGGGCAAGGAAAAACAGTTCTTCCAACAGTCCCATTCTGCCAGTGGTTAAAAAATGGGCAAGCCTTTTCTATTCGGTTTCCCAGTGAGGAAGAAACAGTTATAACAAAGTATATACATATTCCAAACCTATTCCTGTTTAATTTAAAAATTAGTATACTTTTTGAAGCAGAGATGGATCAGCAAGGCCAGGCCCTTCATTTTGAATACCTTTACTCCTCTGCATTACCTTGGATATAGGAACAATCTGCTAGAAGCAGTTGCTGAGGGCAAATTTATCTGCACTTTCATTTGACTTCTCTTGCTTTCTTCAGGGCATTGAGCAGCAGAAGTGAAGGGCATGGCAGGCTGCTCTCCTTCACAACTCTGTGTTCTAGTGGAGGACTCCTTAGGAACCATACTCAGGGCGAGATTACCCCTTGGCAACACTTGCAGCATTACCAGTCATAGCAAGTCAGGGCCTCATTTGAAATAAATTACAGTATTCTTTTCTTCCAAGATCACATATTTATTAACTTCAGTCTCCTAGTGAGGTTCCCTTCTCATGTTCCACAGCAGGCTAAAAATACTTTTAAGCTCTTTGTGAGTCTTCTTTTATAGTTTCTCTCCTTTTACTTGGATGCAAACACCTTGTAACTTTCTCCTGTTGTATTGTCCAACCACATTCTAAGAGAATCTAGTCATGCATTTGCAACAATAAGATTTGCTGAAAGATTGCAAGAGTGTTTGATTTTGTTGCCTTTATTTTTTTGAAAAAATTTGGGAAAGAGTGTGTCACATTCATTCCTCAGAAACTTTTCGATAAAGTTGTATAATTTTTAGTTTTATATTATTTTATTGTTCTGATAGTTCCATGATTTTTTTTAATTGGGGTGGAAAACCTATAAACATGAAACCTGAGATTTTATTCAGCAAATCAGGAAATACTTGAATGTTAACATTATAATCGCTGAATTTGACAGAGGTTTGTTCTTCTCAAAGACTTCTCCAGTCAGCTCAAGACATGCACCCTTTCACTCTTTACATCAAATCAGTGAATTACCATTTCTTCAGTCATCCCTCTCAAAGCTATAATGTTTCTGTCTCTCACACCCTCACAAAAATATTGTTGTCTATATCCATCTAGATCATAAGTTGCTTAATTTCTTTATAAATGTGTGTTATCCTGAACATGTTACTGGAATTGAGAACCAAGAATAGCAGCAACATGCCTTCTTGTGTAACACGTGTGAAAGAAGCTGCGGGCAGAGAAGTAGACAAATGTTTCCAACAATTAGAGAGGAATTTGTCAATAACTTTCATTCTGTTTAGTTGTAATGATTTGTGTGTGTTACTTGGTCCATGCCAGTGCCATTTCCTGTAGCAATTGAAATGCAGGATTGATTGGATCAAGGCTAATAATATGCTCATTTATATCAACATATACTCAGCATTGGTCAGCGTCATTTTTAAATGGTTCTGAGACAAACCAGGAGTTTCTAGAGGCAATAAAATACATGGCTTGCCTAAAGAATGCAGTCCTTTCAAAAAAGTTGACCAAAAATTAATTTATTTATTTTGCTTACAGTGAATTCTAAACAAAGATATCAAACAAATTATTTTTGGGAGCTGACATTCAGATACTCAAAGCCATTAGCATTGACAAAGAGCTAAAACTTAGTTTAAATAGAAGTTTAAATTATAAAGTAGCAAAAATTTTCTGTTCTTCTCCACAGCTCCAAACTGACCAATCATTATTTTCACCATGATGTACCATTTAACAATCTATGAAATAACTGCAGTATACTTGAGAAATGGCAATATCATGCACAACAAAGAATAATCATGAATGTTACCACTGACAGGATTCTCTATGTACATTCTTTATTACTGGGACAGAATCTGTGCATTAGTTTTAATATTGACTGTGTTTCCTACCTACTTATCATTTACTTCTATGTTGTTCTGTGTTAAATTGCCCTCACATTGGATTTTTTTTGAACACAGTACTTGCCACAAAAAAATCAAAGTATTCTTTCTTCATGTGGAAAATCTTCTTACTTCACATGAACACACACCAGTAAATTGAACTATAGAAATAATCTGTGTCCCTGCAGATTGTAAGATTACCAGACAGAAAAAAAAAAGTATTAACTCATTTCAGCCTCATATTTTTTAACTTTCAGAAGTATTTATCATCTCAAAAACTGCTAATAAATGACCTTGCTTCAAATTAACTTACAGGGAGTCCTGGTTGAAAACTCTGGCTCATTTTTATAACGTGGAGTATCAGTGACTTGATTAGTCTTCGATAAACCTTTTTAGGACTGAGGGAAGATGAGATGAGTGATACAAAGGAAAAGCAGTCAAGTTAAACAGCAGCTCAGATGGGAGAATTGTAACAGCCAGCATTGGAGGAGACTGACTGTGCAGGCTGTGGGAAGGGCTTATGAAACTGCATCCACTGCGCTGATTCTCCCATCCACTGAGCTGTGATTAACACAGTTCCATATGAAGCTGGGGAAAAAAAACAGGATTTAGTAATATCTGCAAAACATATTGTTCTGAAGGAAAAGTAGTCTAGTTTGGCTGGTGGGTCTAGGGTAGGTGCCAAGACAGCTAAAACATCAGCGCTAAGGCACTCCTGGGAAAGAGTGTGGAAAGTCCCCTGGTTTTATACAGTGTGTTAAAATAGTTCTTTTGTTTGCATCATGTTAAGGTTGAATAAGATACCATCTGTGCTGAGTTTTACATCTTGTGACAGGAATAATGACCATAATTGGTCTGTTATCAGCTAATTCTACTCATAAAAGAGATATAAAGATGGGTACCACCGCAAAGCAGGTCTGGGTGGGTGCCCAGTTTTGGGTCTTGCCTACAAAGGTTCAAAAAATGCAGTAGGACAGATTGGAGGCAAGAAGCAATTGTCTCTAAGAATTAGTTAAAACCTTCCTAATACAAAAATAATTAGTAAGACTTTGAGAATAGTAACACTTCTTTCACATGGTAAGAAAGCACAAATAATCACAGATAATGTACCTATGAGTCAATTAAATGTCCCCAGGATTTGATTTCAGACTGATTGGCATGGGACAACCTGTCCATACTGTTACTAAATTCTCTGATCCTCCAAATGAGGTGTTTGCATCCAAACTGCCGTCGGGAATGTTCCCTGGCCAGTGTCAACTTCTGAACAGATCCCAAGACTTTTTCAAGACAGGCTATCAGTCTTGGTCCAAAACTGTGCCTGGAAACATTGCAAGTTAACAGCGTGGATGGCTGGGGCACAGTGTCCAGGACTGTTCCTGGTTATGCTGCATTTATTGCTGTAGGTGCAGTCTCTGTGCTGAGGTATCACTCTGCTTATGTGTCCTCCATGTATGACATATGAACCCCATCAATTTAAAATTTGATCTAGAGGTAGAAAGATTGACCACACCAGGTGCCACAAGGATGACAATGAAAAATGGTAAAATAAAGAGTGTTTAAGAGAAAAAACTCACAGTGTGGATTACACCTCACATACATTCTAATACTCTCTCTCTCTCTCTCTCTCTCTCTCTCTCTCTGTGCCTTTCTAGTTTGGGCTTTTCCATTATTGTTGGCTGTATTGCTAAAACTGTTCATGAGCATATATTTGTCATCCAGAAGGTTCTTTCACTAATGCCAGAAAAATAATAAGTGAAAATCTTACTCTTAGTGCACGTCTTCACCCCCTGAAAAATTTGTTACTACAAACATCTCACCTTCTTCCTGCTTTTGAGCTCCTTGAGTATTCAGAAAATGAGTTCACTGAGCTGTAGCTTAGTCCACATATCAGTATGTAGAAATCATGATGAGACACCACTACTAACCTCTGATGTTCCTTTAGCAGTTGTTTGTTTGGGTTTTCTGTTTAAGTAGTTTAATTTCAGCAAGTATCTTGCACATGGCTGAAAAGGGCAGGGTCACATTAGTCAGAGCCTGCGTAGGATTCTGAGGAGAAAGCTGCATTCACATGGCAGTGGTACAGGGAAGAAATAGGCAAAACTGTGGGAGGCAGATCAGTTGGTTTGGTGATAGGACATTACTGCCTTAGGTAAAGCAATAGGCATTGGTACTGGTCAGTTTTGCTTAAAATGAGATTGTCCTTGAAAATTTACGCCACGTTACTTAGCGTTTCAAAGCTGTATGAAAGCACTGGCAGGGAGTCATATCAGGGAACACATTTCCAAATAACCTTTGTGCTGGCAGGCGGGTGGTGCTGGAGCTCCAAGTATTGCAGAAAAGTGGAGGCTGCCCAGGCACTACCTTCTGCCTCCTCTAAGCATATGAGCAACCTGGACAGCAAAAGGGAAGGGCATTGTTCAAGAGACAAATGTGTGTTCCATGCCAGTGCAGACAGGAATCCTTCTGTTGTAGGTAATTCCATGTCATTCCCAGACTACAGCAGTATCTGTTCCATCTTAGTTCTGAATCCTTTTACTTCTACTGGCACTCTTTTCCAGAAGGGAGACAGAGGAACAGGAAGCCCATGATTTATCTGAGCAGTATGGACCATCTGTACCAAAACAGGAAATGAACTGGATCCCCAGAGCTCCAGAACAAGGCTGTCATCATAGGGTCATCTGTTTTCCCTGTGCCACTATGCTTCTTGTGAAATAAAATGCCTTTCTCTGCTCCCCAGGAATCTGATTCTGTGTACTGAATAAAGAAAGCAGGAATAATTTTATTTCCCTTTAAAGAGTTTGCAGGCTAATTTATTCTGTGTTCATATTTCACTTTTCTCTATCAACCTTGCACATTTTCTGTATTTTCACCCATGTTTAAAACACACTGTCTGTCTCACATGTCATTCTTTCTTAACAACATAATACGTGACATGATCTGCCCTCTGGATCCTTTCTGTGGTGTAATTATATTATCTTTGTTGTTATTGATTTCTGTTGCTAGGGGATGAGGTTGTGCCATTTCTGGACGGTTCTTCTTTGCAGTTCAGCTATATACTTTTAACTCTTAAAGATCTTCCTCCTGAGAACACTGAGTGCCAAGGTTTTGAAGTCCTAAAAAATGCCAGCAATCCCAGGGGATGATTTTGTCTGAGGAAAGACTGCAAGATTTAATTATAAAATAGGAAAACAGATAGCAATTGGGAGAGACTCTGATCTTAGCTGCTCTTTTCTGAGAGCAGAATTTGGCCAATGAACTTTGATTTATTTCTTCAGCCCTGCAATATTATTTTTCAATAGTTTGAATGCTTCCAAGTTAAAGTATTATAGGATTTCTTTATCAGTTGCATACTTCAATTGAATTTCTTTTTGAAGGGGCATGTCCTTTTGTAATACTTAAAATACTTTTGTTCTTCACTGAGTTTCTGCTTTTTTGTTGAACTTATATTCCCTTTTCCTTGCAGAACAGAAATTTGGTTTCACAAGATTAAAGGACTGTGTGGAATTTTAAAGATTTGAATAAAAGTTGAAGCCAAAGGGAAGGGTGAAATAGCTGAAGGCGGCTTTTTAACACAAAATTACTACTTTCTGTATAAACTGGGATTTATTTTTGTCTGATTGGCTGGTTGGTTGGTTTCTTAAGGCAACTTCAGACTGTGCTGTTCTGTGCTCCTGGGTGAGACTTTCATATGCTCTTGGGATAAAATCTTAGGCTTCAGACTTTCCAATTAATCTCTCAAAATCTCAGTGCAGCATTTCCCTGTGTACTTTGACTTCTGCCTGCCTCTCTGAGAGCCCACAGAGGATTTTGGAAGTTGGCAGCTCAGCTACGTAGCCTACAAATGGTGGCTTGTTCATGCCAGGTAGGTGAAGACAGGCTATGCCAGACCTTTGTCCCCAGTCTACTTCAGCCTGCTTTGCAGCTGGGTAAGCTGCTGACCCCCAGCTGATGAGTTTTGTGGTTGGACAGATCTGCCATAGCATCATGACTGACTTTGCAGATACCTAAAATGGTTCATCTGACAGCTTCAGAAAATATTGAGATACAATAGCAGACTATTTTAGAGGGGCTTTTACACACTACTTGACTGTATTTTGTCTATTGTTTGCTTTCTTTGTGTGAGGCTGCCAGATTCTACCCAGCATGCAGTAATTTTAACACTTGAGATTCCATACTTAAAAATAACTGATTTGATATATGGCAGAAGGTGGAAGAGCCTATTTCTAACCTTTTATTTCTGTTTGCTCTTAAAATCTGAATGTTACAGAGCTGTCTCTTAGAGACATTCTCAGACTTATGTTTTGTTGCATAAAACAAATGTCCAGCCTGTAATGAATCTGGTATCTGAATCTGCAGTTACATTGAGCTCTGTATCTGTGCTCCTGGCTTAAGCAGGGAAACATCTATCTCTTCCCTTTACCTAAGACCACTTTTCTTGTAAGAAATATCCTTGTGCTTTCATTATTAATATGCTTTTCAGCTTGCTCTTCTCACTTAGGTAATGAACATGTGGGTGAAAACAGCAAAGGTATCTGCCATTAAATTGCATACTGCAAGGGGGAGTAGTCTCAGAAAGTGACTTTTGAACTTTTAAAGCCAAAGCGTTTGCACCAGATACTTTTTCTTATTCTATCCTAGCCTGAAATGTGAATGTATTTGTGCTAAGGGAAAATGCACTACTTACAGCTTGTGTGGCTCTTGAATACATCATGAGCATCATGTCCTTAGGTGCAGAGTCCTACTCTGTGCATGCACTCACACGTATGTACATACTGCTTTCCTGTGCATCTTTCATGTATTCTAGATGCTTGTCCTCTTCCAGGTGCATGTATAACATGTCTATGCTACATGAGGCAGAAGCAAACTATGACTGAGAAAATGATTCATGATGGCATCTCCTAAAACCATGGCACAAAAGAATTGGTTGGCAATTTAATGTGAGCAAAAATATGTCAAATGCTTGTGAGAGGAACGGGGGAAAGCATTAATGTCTGCAGAGGGCTCTGTCTTTTGCAAATACAAAGAGTTGCATAGTGAATAGCACTTCTTTTAGACCTCATAAAGCTGAAGTCTTACTTTCTCTTAGAAAATCCCTGTGGTAATGCCAGCCATGCTTTATGAGCACTGTAGGAGCACCATCTTTAGTTGCAGCTGTCAGAGACAGACTCTTCTCTGCCTCCTCCTTCTCCTGCTGGCAGAGTTCCCAGATTGGACCCGTTTGGCTGTCAAGTTGTTCACCTGCCTCAGCCAATGGTGTGCAAAGGCATCCCAGAGGATTTGACTCCTATCTTCCTCAAGGTGAGAGCAGCTCCGTGACAGACACTCAGCACGCAAAGTCTCAGCACCAGGGGGTGCGAGTGTGAGATTCCCCTTCACACTGTGCCGAGTCACACAGCTCCTGACACAATCTGCAGTGAGGATGCCCTCCGGCTGCCTCGTTAGTGCTGGAGCCAGCCAAACCATTGAGCACTTGCTTCAGCAATTTCTGTTCCTTATGAGCTTAATCCTAAGCGACTGAACTTTTTTTTTCCTGCATGTAATATAATAAATGCAAACAAGTGATGTGCATGGGAGGAAATGGGGTGAAGCAGAACTGTGCATTTATTTGTACAATGCTTATTTAATCTACTTAAGTTCTCTCTTATTTAGAATGATCTTGTTTGTTTCAGATCAACAGTATAAATATAAATCTGCTAATTGATCCTATGATCTGAGTCTTCAAGCAAGCCCTTTGAAGAAGAATTTACACCCTGAGAACTCTTGGTTAAATATCCATTACCTCTTACACCTTAATTTGCAGTAAGAAAGTTTTATAATATAAAATCTACATCCTTGGGTAATCCACTAAAAACACTTATTTACAGTGAGAGCAATACAGAAGGGGATTACTAATAGCTTTCCCTACTACTGCTGCAGGCAACAAAACAATGGAATTAAATTTAGCTTTATGTGCTGTCTAATCAGATGATCCTAGGATTACTGACTCTCTCTGGCTGCTATGACTATGAATGCATAAAAGTGGTCAGTTCTGTAGTGTTGCATTTGTACTCCTGCCATCGAATTAGCTCAAGGCAAGCTTTGTGAGGTGGGAAGAATAGGACTGCAAAGGGTTAGGAGTCAAGGGAAGGATGTTGGACAGCTGGGGTTGATTTGGATTGGTAAAATTCCATTGGAGTCAATAAGACTGTCTGAGTAATGACTCAATACAACATTTGGCCGTAACATTTAGATCCAAGAAAAACGGTGTCCGCAGTTCTGTGGAGACTGAGCAGGGTCATATATTGGCTATTTTTCTGAACATTATCATTCTCTTTCTGGGAGAACTTTTGGCATGATATTGTGTGTTAGTAGAACCAATCTGCTTTGTGCAGGTCCTATACCTTTAGGTAAAAGCAGTCATCTGTTTTATTGTAATTGCATAGTGTACAATAGTTTCAATGAGAGCTTTGAAAACCCAGTCCTTGGACTTAATGAATCAGGCATTGAATTCACTGAGGTAGGTGATATAGGCATTTGGATTGCATCCTTGGGCAATTGCTTTGCAGAATGTATCTCCAGTCTGATTTGGAATCCTGTGGCGTGCTCAGCATGGTAGAGGAGATGTATGAGTACAGCCTTGTGCTTCACAGTGATTTTGGAGAGAGGAATCTGTCAAAATTGTAAATGGCTCTATTTTAACTTTGCAACCACCTGGCTGCAACTGCCCAGCCCCAGTGTTTTTCTCATTTCCGTGGGGTTTTAGCAGTTCTGTTGTAGAATCCTGATACTATGAGTACTGAAGTCCTCCTGCCTGAGCTGGCAATGGGAAGTGCTAAGGCGTAGTTTTCTTTTTTTTTTCTCTGTACTCTTTTGGTCACTTGGGATTACACGGAAGGCATTGACCTAATCATCAAAGACCCAGTCTTCAAGCCCTTCCTTAATTTCTGCTCATTACTTACTCAGGCAAGGATCCAGTTGACTTCCTTGAGTTCAGCTTCAGCAAAAAAACAAATTAAGGACTTGGCCTCAGGTCTGATGTCATACTCCATTTCCTTTCACTTTAACTCTTCCTTTTACCAGGTAGGGAAACTGAATTAGAGAAGGCAGAGAGGGATTGTTTTGATCACAAATTCTTCAAATTACCAAGCATTCTTGCTAGGTTTTTTTTTTCCAAAACACAAGGTAGATATCAGGTCTTGAGATGTCTCTCAGAATATGCCAGTGGTGTCACTGGCATGTAAGAATCAAGTGGGGAAATTAGTACTAGTTTCTCTGAATACACAGAATATAAGCAGTTATTTGAATAACTGATTCCTCATAAGGGCTCTGATTACTCATAAAGACTCTGCAGCCCTCTTTAGCACTCTTTATCTTATCTGTTGCAGGTCATGATGGCATTTCCTGGCTCAAAGAGGACCCCAAAATGTCACAGGATAAGATAAGTGCTGTTTCCTGCCCTGGCACACCCAGTGCTGCCTGCCATGCCCCCAAGGGCAAGCAGACTTTGTTTCTCCATTCCATGGAGATATATATAGATATAGATAGATAGATAGATAGATAGATAGATAGATATACACATGTAAACGCACACTTGCATATGTGTATATTTTTTACAGTAGACTAGAGATCACTTCTTTACCACTGTTTGTTGATTCAGTTTATTCTCCATTTGAGAATGAAATTGTAATGCAAATAAATTAATAATGTGGAGTGCCAATTTCATTTCCCCCCTCTTTGTTGTCAGGGAGACTTAGCTGACTCCAAATTTTCCATTTTGAGGTCAGGGGCTTAGGCAGGAGCAAAGCCTCCCTCGGGCTATGCTCTGTTCTTGCATATTTAGGCTCCAAAGAACAAGATAGAAAAGAACTTAAGTCTTCTAGATCTCCTACTCCCAACCGCTTCATGAGTGCTCTGAAAGGGCCTTGCCCTTTCCAATTCAAGTTAGCATTTCAGATTCAAAAGACCAGACAAATGCATGATTGTTCCATAGATATGTCTGCCTCAGTTGAATGTCATTGCTGGAATGCTGTCAGAGTAGATATCCTGTAGTTTCTTTGAGACAGATGCATTCTGTCTGTGCCAAATATATTGGCAAACACACAAACACACACAAGTACACACTCATGCCAATACATTTGTGGAGGGTTCCCAAGCAGCATATCTGCATGCAAATATGAAAGATAGCTAGGGAAGCAGGGCACTCTATTATCCTGGGTAACTCCAACAGATGATGTTATGTAGATCCTGACAAAGAGTGGACGGCAGTGAAATTCTCTGGGTCCCTCCACAGAAGTGGCACTGGCCTCTGTGAGAAAATAGCTTACAGTTGTACGGCTCAGCAAGTGAAGTTTGGAGCAATGAGAAACTTGCACCTTCCCTTCAGCTAACAGGTTTCAGAGTGTTTTCAAGCTGAGTAAAATATTCACAGCCACAGACCTTTAAAGTTTCTTTTGTGCAAAAAAGCACTTTGGTACTTTCCAGTAGGCATGAACCAAAATCTATGAAGAATAACCATGTGCTCTTAAATGAGTTGCTGCAACTCTATTTTTGCATGTGTATGAATTTTGATAGGAAATGCTCTAAATGGCATTAGTTACCTCACTCGTATTTGCCACATGCTGGTTTTTGCATCCTGTTTCACATTTTTAAACTGTTAATTAACTTTACTGAGGGACTAAACATGATGGGCTTCCTCCTGCCCCAACTGCCTCATATGTTATTTCATTGTATCTCAATTTTTCACAGTTCTTTCTTCCTTCAGCACAATCATCCCTTTGGCTATTGGCTTCTCTTCTCTTTTCATATTTTCCATTGAGTATCTGTATACTCCCAAAGTACAAAGAAAAAGTAGCTCAAAGATTCTGAGCCTGCTCTGTGGAATATGGGCTCTGCCTTTCCTTCCAGTTTACAAGAAATCATTCAGCAGAAGAGCTTCAGCTGATGTGAACTTCTGAAACTCCATTGCCCTTCAGTGGAGCTGCAATGGTGCATACCAGCAGAAGACCTGGTGGCCTTTAGCTTCTGCTTGTTTCTTCAGCTACTAAATGATCAGGAGACCTGTACTGGGACACAGATGAAGCAAGGAGCACTATCTCTACAGCAAAAATTTCAGGATCCATTTTAATGAAACAGACTGGAACATCACTGTGATATTTTTAATAATCACACTGTCAATTTGGTGCTTGATTCCACTCTTCCTCATGCCAATCAGAGAAGTCTCCTGTAAACCAGGATCAGACCCTTCCTAAGGATGGGAATAAATACCAGTCCAATTCTTTAGTCAGTCTTCAGCTCAGGAATTCTAAGTAGTTTCAGTGATGTCAGTGGTAATGACTGCACAGCCAAGAACTCCATCTGCAATGAACACAACTTCCACCAAATATGGGGGCAGTTCATTGAAAAGCAATTAATCTTCCTCACCAGAATTTTGCTTTCTCTTAGATGACTCAGATTTTTAACAGAATTTAGGAACCAGTGCTGTGCAAATAATAACTTTCATTTGTATTCAAAGGAAAATGCAAACCTACTTAATTCAGAGGGTTTTTTTATAACCTACCTTGTTCCTTAGCAAACCCTAGCAAGGAAACAAATAGGCTACATAAATAACTTTTACACTCATGTCCCTAACTGGGCATAGGTCTATTTATACATCTGTATCTTTGTTTGTGTATATATATTTAGTTATATTTATCTGTTTATATTTATGGATTGTGCACATGCACCAGCCCACAGAGAAAGGAAATGGATGGATCACAGGAAAGGAAGGCGTAATTTCCATCAGCAATATAACAGAGATGTAAAATCTGTGGACTGCAGAGTGTTTCAGGAAACAAAGGACAGGCCTAAACTTTTTGAATACATGTGTTTGGAGAAAGCTTAAAATTATTATTTATTCTTTCACCCAAACTGTTATTTATTGCAACTGCTTTGCAACTAGTGAAGAAATACTATATATTCCTTCTTTAGCTCCAACAACGGCAAGAATAGTGTAACCTAACTCCAGAGAAAAAGAACAGTTCATTGAAAGAGCTTCTTTTACTAAAGTGTCAGACCTCTGGGCATTACTTACTTAGAATGGTACTTACAGACTGGATTTTTCTTGCTGTTACCTTTACATAATACTTTATTGATTCTACGAGTTCTCAGGCATGGATATCAGGAGGACATGGCTGTGGATACGCTGGTTCTGTGCTGCATGCTGGTCACCACCGTGTCTGAACATCCACTTCTGCTCTTTAGCAAAGTGACTGACACAAGTGGCTGCAGCACCAGGTCAGTAAAAAATCACAGGTTCTGTTGCCTTACCACAGGCAGTGACAGACAGGAACAAATGCGTTCTAAAATAACCTCAGGAATGCACAGCTTTGTTATTTTGTTTTCTTTTCTGTGTAAAAGAAGAATTTTGTTTCTTAATTACTTGGCCACAATTGAAACTAAACTTCTCGGTTAAGTTTTTTTCAAAGTACATCTCATGACTAGCGAAGCATAGTGACAGGATCAAATGCTTCATCTCTGGGAACACTTTTAGAAATAAAAAAAAACCCAACAAAAGCTTTGTGGGTTCTTCAATTTGCAAGCAGCATTTTGTAGAGCTCTACCTCGTTTGCAGCAAACAATAGAATATTAGAAACTCTCTGAGAAGAAGAGTTTATAGTTTCTCAAACATCAGCATTGCTTTTACTAAGCGAGGGCAGGGCTCATTTCAGTGGTTCTGTGCTGGAATTCATATTTTATGGATTTCCATTTAGCATAAGCATTCTAGCCATGTTACAAAGGGAATTTTATATCACACATAACTGGTTTAGTTTCTTTATGAAGTGTTTGCTTACTTAAAGAATACTGTGTTCAGTGCCTACCTTCCACTCCACATTCCTACCTCTTACTTAGTCTTACAAACTTCATGGTTGAGCATCCATACCTTATCTTATGGAGATCTTTTTCAGTGGGAAGAGTAACTAGAGTGGGTAAGTTCTTGTCTGAGGGGGAATACTCAGGCTCTTCTTCTTAACTTTCACTTGCTCTCTGCCTTACAGTCAACACTTGGAAAAGTACAAGTGTTTTAGAATGTTGTTTAACTTCAACATAATTGAGGAAAAATATTTTGATACCTGAGAGTTTGGAGATTGCAGAGACCAGTCGCTAAGAGTTGCCAGTAGCACAGACCACTTAGTATGTATGTTTTAGACAAAAAAGAAAAAAGTGAAAGTCCAATTAGGAAAACAAAGCTCCAGTTTTCCAAGTGAGTCTAAATAGCTGTAAGAATTAGAATGCTCAGCCTTAGTGAATACACCAAATCAATTTCCACAAACCTCTGCTTTTACAGACAGTTCTGGTTACTAAATCCAGATCCACAAGCTCTTTGTTATTTAAATCATAACTATTAAATTGTATTTCACGTTTCTGATAAAACCACAATAAAACACATGATCCTAACAAAGGGAAAAGCAGGTGGAGAATGCAGATAGAGCTATTGTTACCACCTGGAATCACAGAACTCTTTCCTTATGAGATTTTTATTTGCATCAGGGCCACTGAAGAAATAATAGTCCATAAAATTGAATCAGCACTCATTAAATCCAGAAGGTGAAGTTAGCTTACATGTAAAATAATCTAAAAAATCAATGACCTACACAGTTTCTCTATGGCTGTTTATGTTAACTGCATTCATGGTTAGAGGAAAAACTATCTCTGGGTAGGTCTATATAATTTCCTAGAAGTTAACTGAGCTACACACACTGAAATTGGTCCTTTATGTTCTGAATGTTAGTGGTTCAAACTATAGTTTGGAAAGTATTGGTAGCTACAACAAGGGTTTTCCATTTGCATGTTGTTGCTGTATCTCCTAGCCTACACAAGTGATAAGAATAGCATCTGATAAGACCTATCTGTAACTCTGAGGTCTGGGCTTGCTGAGGAGTTGTAGTGCAGGAAAAGCCCCAGGGAGAGTTCTGGCTGACTCAGCCAGGAAATCAGCAGTGTGTGCTGCAGTGTTAGTTCTGCATCCAGCACGTACACGATGGACACCATATATCCCCCCTGCAAGCCAGGAGCCTCCATCCACTGTACTGAAAGGTAGGGAAATCCCAAAGCTCTCCTCAGCTTCTAGAGAAAATCCTCACAAGCTGGCAGAGGCTATTCAGAAGTTCAGCCTTGAACTTCCACAGGGAAAGTATCTGTAAAATCAGTGGATGCAATGGACTGTTATGTGACAGTATGGCACACCAATATCTTTTAGGATACCATGCATTTATACTGGCATTTTTCAGTTGTGGACTGCAGAAGACGAAGAATATTAGACAGATGGTATGAAAGCTTCTTCATTGACACATCTCTACATTTCCATTGTCACCACTGTGTAATCTCATAAGCTTCTAAATGCTTTCTGTGCCCTCTTTTCTTTTATCACTCCTTAGGTGATCCAAAAAGTGTCTAGGTAATAGTCTCTAGTGACCTATGGCGCTAGGGAGGTATGTATATCTGTAACTTCATGATCTTTTCCTAAAGCAGAAATTACTGCAAACCACTCCACACCAATGATTTAGGTGTCAGTATGGAACAAAAAGACGTGGGTCACATTTTTCTTCACTTGTCAGTGTAAGCATTGTCAATAAAGAAAAAAGCCCTCTGAAGGAAATGAGCAAAATCATCAGCACTGGTGAATATAAAGCGTGCAAGCGCATTCTCTCATGAAAATTTATTTTTTAAAGATTAAATGCCCAACATTCATCAAAGTTGATCTCGGTTAATCTAATCACAGAGTACAGTTGTTAACTGCATTGGCACATATGATTATGAATGATTTTTTTCTGCTGCCTCAGCACTGTGACATAGTTTTTATGCATCCTTCCCCAGCTTGCTTCTCTTTTCCTTGCTACTTACAAATTGTTTTAAATTAACATATTTCATGAGGTACCTCCCCTCCAAAGGAATGCAGCTGGAGGAGCTGAGGCAATAGAATGAGCAGTAGGGTTCACCAAAGAGAGTATGTTGTAACCAACAAGAGGCCTGTATTGACAGGTTGCTCAGGGCTTTGGTCTACCAGCTCCTTCTTTACTGCTTAATTATCCTCATGGAAATTTACTTTTTTAATATCCAAGAAAAATCACCTCATTCTGATTTATGATTGCTATCTCTTATTCTGCCACTACTCACCTCAGCAAAGAGCCTGACTCTGTCCTCAGTAGCCTCTATAGGTGCTGGGGGCAGCAGGTTCCTGAAGCCATCCCATCTCCACGCTGAATCAGCCCCAGTGCCTCAGCCTCTCCTCACAAGATGAGTGCTTTAGCCTCAGCCACCTCAGGAGCTCTCTGCTGAACTATGGTTTATTGACAGCCTTCATGTACTCAGTGGCCCAGAGATGAACCCAGTATTCCACAGATAGCCAAACAAATGCCTAGCAAAAAGGAATTACTGCTTCCCTCATTTGCTGGCAATGTTCCTGCTGACACAGCCCAGGGCACTCAGCCTTCATCCCTGCCAGGATCCTGCTGGCTCAGGTTCAACCAGGTGTGCCCCAGGACCTCAGTCCCTGCTCCACAGAGCTGCTCCCCAGCCAGGCAATCCCAAACTGTTTCCTGTTGGGTGTTAGTCTGTCCCAGACACAGGGCAGGGCAGGTGTCCTGATTGAATTTCATGAAGTTTACTGCCAGTTCATTTCTCCTGTCTAGCTCCTTCTGAATGGCAGCCCTGCCCTTGAGTGTATCAGCTGCATCCCCCAAGTGCCCCTCCCCTACACACCATTGCAAACTTGATGAAGATAATTCTGTCTCCTTCTCCAGACCCAGGCCAGGGCCCCTGAGCAAGGCCCCTTGTAACCATTTACAAACACTTGCGTTTAACTTTATTCCATCCATTCTTAATTACAAATTAAAATTGTTGCAAGTATTACG
Source organism: Drymodes brunneopygia (assembly GCA_013400955.1). Classification (NCBI taxonomy): domain Eukaryota; kingdom Metazoa; phylum Chordata; class Aves; order Passeriformes; family Petroicidae; genus Drymodes; species Drymodes brunneopygia. The sequence continues at coordinate 260,073 of VZTZ01033560.1, forward strand.
CAAAAAACCCTTGGACAGTAAATCTGTCCAAACATGATGTTTCCAGCAAAATTTTTGCAAGATGGTCTAAAGAAAATAAAATTAGCCTGCCAAGATATTTTGTAAGGCAACAGGAATTGATGGAGTAATTTTACGCATTATTTTGGTATTTTGCTATCTGACAAATTTATGGGGCTGGTGAGAAGTGACTTAGACTTCCCTTATGGCTTAGCTCTAAAGTGCCTCCAGAAACAAATATGGAGGAGTGCCAGCATGCCCAAAACTGAATTAAAGACCTATATAACAAAAAGGATCACATGCGACTGGCAGGACACCCTTTGGGGAGAAAAAAAATCACTCTGGTCTAATTGTATTTTTGTTTATATTTGAGCCCAACTCTCTGATGCTCATGTGGCCCTGACTTCAGAGATTGTTAGCAGGGTATTTAATTGGAAAAAAGCAGAATAAGATGTTCTTTAAAGCTGAGATCTCTTTATACTACTAAAACACACAGAGACACAAAGAGGCAAAATGCCAAAAATGTCATATTTAAAGCACAAAAGACCCAGAGCCAGAAATTCCCTGGCTTCGTTAGAGGTGTGAATATTGCTATGTAGTTTTTACTCTGAGTTTTGGCTCAGTTCTCAGTTGTCATCTTTATTTATAAGCTCAGAAATTCTGCTGAGTGTGTCAACTGCCTCTTTGCTGCTGTGGCCAAATGTGTTTTCTTCTGGTTTAGAATATGTCTTGCAGATCCTCTTTCTGGCTATATGTTCTTGTTCATTTGTCGGTTTGATTTTGCTAAAAGGATGGGACACGTAGACTTGAGAAAGTAAAGAATTCTTTCTCTTAACTCTTCCATAGTTTTGCATTTGCCATCTTGCATGCATGATTAACAAGTTAGCTGATAATTTTTTTTTTCTTTTTTTAATAGCTTCTATGAGACTTCTGTGATTTTTGTCCAACTATTTCCACCTGAGTGCCTGTAATCTTCAGTGCAGCTCTCTAGGTTTGTATTCCATGGGGTAAAGTGCTGTATTAGAGGTACCTGGCTACCCTGAGTGACTTGGTTTGTACACATAACACAGCTCAAATTCCAGCAGACACTAGCTTCAGAAATGGAAGCAGCAGAACTACATCAACCCAGCACTAAACCCAGGTTAATTAACCTCCCTGCAAAGCTCACCACATTTCCTAAATCTTTACAGCATCTTAGGTCAGGTCTTGTTTTTCCTCCTCTTGAGCACACAGTATGTCTTCTTGATGTCTGAGTAGCACTCTTGAGCAGCATTCTTAGTGCCCCCACTAATTGTCTGGAACTGGGAATATCTTCATGACCATTGTAATGAAGTTTCCTGTTCCAAAAGTCCCTTTCCTTTTGGCTCAAATGAGCCAGTGTACTCAGGCAGCAGGATAGAGACACACTGAAGGTGTTTTCAAAAGCAAAAGAAGAATGGCTGTTCTCTGTAGACTTGAATAGGAAAAGTGCAACACCTCCTAGAGACAAAGGTGCACACAATGTGGCAAAACCACCTTTGAAGATGCTATCAGCACAAGTTCTTCAGCTTCTACACTCTGTCTACAAGCATAATATTGATGGTTGAGCCCAGAGAACTTTTGAAACCCACCTGCAAAGCAGGCTCATATTGCTGCCTTTGTTCTGATGTTATTGAATTTTGGTATCCACGAGGGCAGAGGCAGCTCCAGGTCACAGCACCCAGACAGGGTCCCAGAGGCCTCCCTTGCTCTGAAGACTGGTCTGTCTCCCAAACCAGCCATGTGAGCCCACAGTATCCAAGCTGCTGTCAGTCCTGTTCCGGTGGTTCTTCCATGTGGAAAAAATCCATGTATTTCGCTGTCATAAAATATTAAGTGAATAGCCTTAGCCAACGTCAATAATTTCTGGTTGATGCATATTTTTCCAGTTGTAGAGAAAAATGTAGCTGTATACAACTAAGCCTTTTTTATTGTTTACCTAAGAAGGTTCAACTTTGAGACAAAATCTTGGTCCCGTGTCTATCCATCTTTCCATATAAAGCATGTGAGGTCCCAAGAAGTCTTGAGATTTTTTTTTTAAGACAAAGACATGGCTGGTGTAGATTTATATTGTTCATTTAAATTAATTGAGCTAATGTAATGCTCAGGATCAAGCCTCCGGACTCAGTGGAGGATTTTACTAAAATTAGAAACACCAGGTGTGCTACTGATGTATCTCCACGTTGCTTGTAAATAGGTGGCAGATGTTAAAACCTTCATGAATTGCAGTGTCTGAGCTTAAGGTCCAGATACCCACCATGATGTCAAAAGGAGGATGGGAGGAGGACAAAACTGGGGAGTCCAGTGTGCTTATTGAAAAAGAAAATATTACAGAGGAAAGGATTCAGGAAATATGCAAAAGTGAAACAGAAATAGCATAGGAGTTTTGTGACCTCTGATGTGAGAGAGACTTATCCTTGAAACAAGGCATTTAGCTCACTTAGCAAGTACAGTGCTGCAGTGGCAGAAGCAGCCTCCAGTTTTAAGTGATTATCACCTCTTTAAAAATGTTTAGGGTGAGCAGACACAGTACTTCCTTAAATACTGCATAAGATACCATTTATCAAAAAGAAATAGGTGCCATTTGGCACCTGCTGTAATTGCTATGATGGAAATAGCAATGCATAACTATCAGAAGAATGGCTGCCACATTTTTTAACAGCTTACAGCTATTTTATGTATTTCTAATGGCCAATGAATAAATGATGCAACATACATTTTACATACCTGTGGAGTAATGAATCTGAGATTAAATCATACATAATGATTTTTAGGTGCCAGATACATTTAATATACTGAAGGAAAAATTTATTCGATGTGAAGCATGAATACAATTACAAGTATGTTGGAGAATTTGTGGGAGCTCTTTCTATACCTGTAGAAAATTATGTGGCTGTAGCAGTAGACCCACCATAATACATGAAGAGCAGACCCACAGACCTCACCCCAGTTGCTTAGGTTATCTCCTAAACCTCCAGTCCTTAAAATCAAGTGCTAAATATTCGTGTTTTAACTGAATCTGCCCCTTCTCCCTACTATAGTCTTCAACATGAGCCATTAAAAGACATATGAACATAGCTGAGCATAAATGACAGGTGAAGAATTTAAAAATTAATAATAATGAAAAATATTACATTATCTTCTTCCTGAAAAAGAACCCTCCTGTCTTAATCAGTTAAAAGTGTTGTTCAAATAGCAAGAAAAAAATTATTTTTTCTTCCAAACAAAATGTCTGATTTTTTTTATTCACTAGAAGGAAATGAGATAATCTTTAAATAATGGAATTTTTTAGTCATTTTTTGACTCTTAAGGAGAAAGTACATTGTCTGCCAGGCAAACAAATCTTTCATCAAAGAATTTCAGATGTGATTTTTTTTCTTAATGTAATAAGACACTATGCATTTTGTCCTCAAGTTCTCTGGAAGAGATCTCAAAGAAGCAATTAATATCAAACTGAATGACTGACCAACCATCTGCCAATTCCAGCACATTCAATACAACTGATGCTTTATTCAAATACAGAGTACAGATTCTACCACTAGAAGAATTGATTTAGGTCAGATAGGAAGGGAAGAATAATATGTAATCATACATACAGTGAGACCTGCTCATATAAGACTTTGATGCACTAAAAGTGTTTTTCTGCTACAGTAAAGCAGAAAAGATAACAGGAAACTTTCAGTTTATTGCAACATGCAAGATTCAAGGCAAGTCATACTGAATCTTTACTTGCTATGAAGTTGTCTGGTGAAGGGGAGGAGTTGCCTCATTACAGAAGGTTTTGCTGTTTAAACCCACATATTCAGAGATGTGAAAAGGATTAAACATTCAAATCTGATTTATTTTGGTGGACTTGGGCAACATAATCCTCAGGCAACATTTAACTCTCATGTTTTGACATCACAGAAGGCAGCTGCAGGGACAGGAAGCCATCCAACAAAGGGAGAGGAAATCCTGGGTTGTTTGGTTCAATAGAATATAAATGAAGAGGACATTATACTGAATAAGGAATCAAAGCTTGCAGAAGACATTTTGTGTCAGCTTCTGACCACTGATTTGGTGACAGCCTATAAATCAATGCCAAAGTCAGCTGCAAACCCATGTGAGGTTTTCTACAACCTTGGGATCTATGGGTCTGCACTATATTTTTCCTCAGTTGATTTGCTTAGTTGCAGAGAGACGTGTTTGAATCTTTTCTGGAAACAAGGAGACAAAACCCTCACATGTGTTAGCATTTCTGTATTTACACAGAAAATATCTTCAAGTCATTCTGCAGGATGTCAGGGGAAGTTAGAGGAAATGTGATTTCTCAAAGTAGGACTTTCATGGCTGGTTGTACAGATCCTAGGTTTTTGTAGAGAGAAAAAAATCATAATAGTGATCAAAATTAAAAAGGATTGTTCAGAGAATACCTACCTTTTCCTTTCTTTTTGTTTAAATTTTTCTGTGTTAAAATAATGCTATTCTGCTATGTGACACGGTCAGAAATCAGGAAGGGTCATATCAGCCAGGCTTATCCATACAGCAGGGAATTCTGAAAACTGGCAAAAAGCACTCCAGCTTTCACAGAAGTGAAGGTGTTAGCTTATTTGTTCTTGAGACTCTCAGAACCTCTGCTTTGATATTGCACAGAGTCAGTCATTCAGAAGAAGTGGATTGTGAGTCACCAACAGCTCTATGATATCAGTAGCTTGCAGCACAGGACATTCATGAGCAAAGTTTGAAAACAGAACTTGCTTCTGGACCCGAACACTTGGGCCTTAGGATTAGCTAAATACCTGCATTGCTTACCTATTGATTCCTATGTGAAGCACCCATAGCAAACACACTATCTGCACAGTTCAGATATCACAGATGGTCAGTGCTTTCTCCTGAAAAATACTTCTTAACTCAGCTATTCACGCAGCACATCCTTTGCCTTTAATAAAAATTGGAGATAATTAGCAGCGTGTAAAAATAATTGCTAACAATTAAATCCCTTTTCATGTAGCCAGGCACATTGTCAAGACAGTATAGCAAGTTTCCTGTGGTTGCCTATAGAAAATGTATGCATTCATTTTTAATTGCCTAGTAGTGCTTAAATCAGACCTTTGCCTGTTATGCTTTGTATTTCATAGGTCAGTGAGGATTTATCTGTTTGTTTAAAATAAGGAAAATTAATTGATATTAATTTTCAATCTCATTGAGTTAATTTGGTGTGAAGGAAGGAAACTTTCAGCTTCCAAGGAAACATTAACTGCTTTTATGTAATCTGACACTCTTGCTCTATCTGCCATCTGCTAAAATATTGCTGCTGACATTTGACACCCTAGTGAGTGCAAGGAAGTCAAATTTAGTGAACTTAAAATAATTAAGATTCTTTAGCAAAAATTATGCCTGCTGCTATTTTCTGCCACTATTGGGGAAAAGGGTAGAAGACCTCTAGCCTAGAGCAGAGTTTGTCTGCAGCCAAACTTTCTTCTTCTTAGAAGTTCTCCCTCTGTTCATTCCATCAAGCTGCATCTCCAAACTGGCATGAAGATAATGACACCGTGGGAAAGTTGGTTGGAGTTCTAGACGTCACACTTTCCTAACCCTTGTGGGCAGCTGCTCCAAAGAGGAGCTCTGTTTTGCCTTCCTCAGCACCTTTCAGGGGCAGCTGTCGGCCCTGTGCTTAACGACCTCGCTGTGCTGGCAGGGTGAAGGCTTTGATGGCTGCTCACAGGTGGTGAGGTGATCTGTTTCCCTGTATTTCTAGATACCGTTTCCTTCTTCCTGTTGTTGTGCATTTTATCTCAACAACACAGAGCATCAAAAAGGCCTAAGTTCTAGCCCAGTGTGCTGGTTCTCTAGGCTGCCTTGCCCTGTTCTGTTCTGACATTGAGAGCTGTCTTGACTGAAGGACAGCCCCTGTCCAAACCAATCCACAGCACTTTTATCCCGTCACCCCAGAAGTCTTTGCTGTCTTGGAGGGAAACAAGGGCACAGGCACATCTTCTGGCTACTTCCACTTGTATTAAGAAGTGAGCTGAAATGCAAACAGATTTCTCTGCACCAGTTTCTTTCCAGCAGCAGAGAGCTCTATGAAGACTTACTGATTCAGCTGCCTGCTGAGAGGCGTAATACATACAACTATCTCCCAATAGATTTCTGCCCTAAAAAGTACCTTTTCCATTTCATTCCTTTCACTGTTATACCACCTAACATGAAAGTAGAAAGGCCAAACTAATTTTTTTAAAGACATTTCTTACTGCAGATGTGAAACTCTTAGTGGCCCTTGTAAGTTAATGCACATTAAAATACATGATCAGACCATCAGACCCTGAGTATCTCAGGAACAGATGGTGTATTGACTGCTAAGGGCTAATCTTCATTTAAGGTACTCTGATTGCAACTGAATCTAATGAAAAGGTATGATTCTCAAACCCCCTGCTGCTTAAAATGTTCTGTTTTATTCCTGCTGCTATACCTCTTTTTCTTTTTTTCAAGATTGGGAAGATTAAAAGATGAATGAGATCTCAAAATTGAAAGACAACATGTAGCCTCATGAAAATTAGATTTTTATTTCTTCCCAATAGCACTAAAGTTAAAAATTATTAACCTTGCATTCCAATTCCCTTCTTTGGGTTTCCAAATCTGTGCTATTTCTTATGAACCTTTGCTCAATAAAATATGAAAATCCTGTAACTCCTTCATCTATAGTGATGCTTAGTCTTTTCTAATAATAAGAAATAGAAACCATTTTTACAAGATGAATAACTATATACCTCTATATTAATGCAAACCAAATTGCATTATATATTTCTTAGAGCTGTAAGTTGTAAGATACAATTTTTTACTTTAGAAAAATACAATTTATTTTTTAAAAATATGATCATTAACAATGGTATTTATTTTACACTTAACAATTGTATTTAAGTAACACTCTGACTACTATTTCCTTTTATGGACTTTTGCTCAGGATGCATTCTTATATTAGTATTTTCTATGCTTATAGGGTAGGTCTGTAAGTGTTTTTAATGTTCTTTGATCCCTTTTTAGTCCTTCTACTTTACTTTTTTCTCTAATTTTTAGCTAAGTATTTTAAAGGGAACTTTTAAATATTTTTGATGCTTCTGCAAGAATTTGATCAAAAATTTTTGCGAACTTTGTAACGAGTAGAATACTTTCAGTAGTTATTTTTCATTGTTATTGTTATTGTTGTTTTTCTTTGATAAATTAATTATTCACAAGAAATAAAAATTATGTCATTCTTGGGGCTGTCCTGTGCAGGGCCAGAAGCTGGACTTTGATGATCCTTGTAGGTCCTTTCCAACTCAGGATATTCTATGATAAAAAAGATGTTTCTTAGTTCTTTACAAAGACTTCTTTGTAGTTAATATTACAGAAATGCAGAGAATGATTTGGATGAACTTGGTGATCCTGAATGTTCACTAACAAGTCACAAACAATGACCAGAATTGTTTCAATGGTTTATATGTAAAATGGATCTCTAGGTTACAGTGAGAAAATAATAGCAATATTATTTCATCACAAAAGGAAATACAGCTGTAGGAAATGAGAAACCATGCAGACAAATGACAGAGTCAGTGCAGGAATGCTTTGGTGTAATGGAATTGTGAGGCTGAATACATTTTGAAGTATTACTTTTTTTATTTAATTGAATGTTGTGGCCACTGTTTCACAGTCAATACCACAGAAATGTCTGTACAGGCTGTATCTGTATATGATTTTAAAATGCAAGCATTCATCACTTAATTTTCAGGCTTGAAAACAAGAAAAAATATTCAGGCATCTTCTAAAGAAATATGTAAATGTAAAAAATGTAATACAACCTCTTTGCTGATTCAGACTCACTGTAAATTAAAAAAAAAAAAAA
>VZTZ01033560.1:271173-393823 GCA_013400955.1 Drymodes brunneopygia
TTTTTTAACCTTCCTTACTAAGAGGATAACTGAGAATGCAGGGGAAATTTCTCAGCAAGACTGTGTTCACCACTTTTGGAGGGTTGTAGGAGTGTTGGACAGGTTTAGTAGTGCCTTTCAATCAATGCAGACATAATCTTCTTAGTGTGATCCAATTTGATTATGTGCATTTGTATTCTTATGTGATTTGAGAATACCTGTAGAGGTGTAAGAGGTAAAGGTAAGCAGCAATGTGCCCTTTGTGAAGAGCCCATGTAATTTACATGGATTAGTTTTAACAGGGAGGTCCTAACAGACACTACATGTCAGTTGTAGTTTGTTACATAAATATTCATAGGACAGAGATAATAGAAAAGAAATCTCCCATATTTTTCTTTCTTTAGTCTTTATGCCTAAATACATCGAAAGTAAAAATCCATTAAAAATTGCACTGTAACCTTTTACCAACTCACAACTGAATAATTTATTCTCCTTCAAGCCAGGCCTAGACAAGCTCCCTAGTTATGCTTTATCTCTTGAATTGAATTCCATGTGAGCAGTAAGACTCTCTTGTCTTTTTCCTCTTGTGACTGAGGGTCTGTGAGGGCTGATGCAACTTAAGGAGGAGAGCTGACAAAGCAGTACCTGCTGGTAGCTTTGTAGGGTGCTGCTGAGCACCTCAGACATCAGTGTCACACTCAGGAATTCCCTTCACTTGTGATTCCCCTCTTGCTGGGGGAATGTTGGCTGCTCCTCAGGATTCAGTACCCCCAGTGTGGCACATTTGGCCTGTTGCTGTGAATGAGTGTGAACAGACAGCTATGGTTGATGGCAGCCACAGGTAAAGTGGTTTCCCTGGTGATCGTGATCCCAGTCATGGGTTCCAAAATTCCTGACACAAATTAAGAATCTTTGTTATTTTCCTCTGTAGCTAACAAGACATTTTTCCTCCATCCTTGATAGAGAGGAACATAATTGAGAGAGATTAGAATATTTATTGACTGAAGTAACAGAAATTGCAGGGGGGGGGGGAAATGTTGTGAATAACAGTTTTTGCTGTCTTGAGTGAAAATTTATGTTAGACTATACCTGGACTTTGTTAAGGCTTGTAAAATATCAGATGCTCTTCCTGAGGCTGCCACAAATATTTTATGAGCCTTGCTTGTTCTGAAATAGCAGTACAGATGTGAGGAAAGCATGGACCATGTCCATCAGAAAGACAAAAGAAAAAGAAAGGGGGCCTACCCATTATTAAGTTCATTGTATTTGGTTCCTTGAGGCTTGTTTCATATCAGTCTGGGGATTCCACTCCTAATGTCTCTGCAATGACTAATCACATAATTTAAAATTTTAAGCCACTTAGGATATGGAATGGCAAAGTTCTTACAAAAGGATGACCAGCAATGTATTAAACCCATCTTAATTACATTGTTTGAATCCAAACCACTTTCATGTAAGAATTAGCTGGATAACGCAGCAAATTGCTGCTCTCTGTAAGTGTTAAACCAACCCCAGGAAATCTTGCACTGTTATGAAATTTTGTGATTTATATCAGCTATTAAAAAACATTAAAAGTCTTCAACTATGCAGAAGTGCACTGTAGCTCAAGGGGATCTGGAGATGCTTGTATTGTGAAGTGATCCTTTATGAGAAAAGCTCTTCTTTACTTGACAGCTGCATTGTTCACCCTATGATATGCTTCCCAAATATTTCAAGTTGTGGATTAGCTGCACTGTTTTAATTACTAAATACAGGCTTTTTTAATCAGCCATGCTTCTAATGCCTGAGGAATTTGCCCAATCCTCTGGTAAATGTTAAGTCTTTGTTAGCAAGAGGCATTTGAAGAATAGCTCAGTAGTCTGAAGGTTAAAGAAAATCCATATAAAACAAAGATATATTTTCATATTTCTAGTTCTGTATATGAAAAAAAATGCTGATATGCTATAAACTGTGTAGCTTTCTGCTATTTTTCTAACCCTTGGGGAATGCAGTGCAGAATGGACACTTGTTCACTTAACTAAAATTTCTTTTCAGCCTCACAAAGACTTGGCTTCCCAGCTTGATGAAAACATTCTTAGGAGTTTATATATAGCACTGACTCTTTGAGCAGTATTGTTTGGTGACAATAATAACATTATTGTTTTAGTTTCTCAAAAGCTCCCTTCACAGCAGTAGTTGAATAGTAGCAGACTAAATGCCACAGTACACTCCTGTACCCATGATCATAGAAGATGCAGGTTCTGGTTTCTCTCACCAAATATTTTATATTGTTTCAGAATGTCTATGGGCATAAAAGTATTACTGCATGAACCATACCTTCACAAAATGTGAATACAGCTTCATGATTTGTAAAAAAGAACTAAAACAGTGATTTTTGTAGCAAGTCCCAGCTGGTATCAATTAAATCAGATTTGTTGAAGCATTTCTTTTTTCAAATGCCCCTATATATATTTTAAGGGAAACATTTTGGCACAGTTATTTTATCCTGGCTCGGGATTTGTCTGCCTAGAGAATTTGACAGCCTTTCCAGTGATATGAAGTCAATACAGATTTTGAGAACTTTTTTGCCTACCCCATCAAGATGCTTTCATTTAGAAGTAGACTTTTTTTTCACTGCAGTGTGCACAATAGAATATTTGAAGTGCTTTTAAGGCTTTTTTTTCCAACTTCAAACATTAAGTCTAAGATTCCAGAGCACCTCTAGACAAATAAGAGTTCTTGACTTGCTCAAGCTGTTTAACTGCATATTTGCTTGGTATATATTTGTGGTAACATAACTCATTTGTGTAACAGTAATTTATAAATCAGGAGATTTCTAGGTTTCTAATTTACTGTTCAGAACCCATTCTTGTGAAACTGCCATTTTGCTCAGCCAGAGCTGTAAGGAAACCCCATTCTCCCAACCCCAGTTTTACATTATGCTCACAGATGTAGCATAACCTCATGTAATTGAGACAGTCCCTTGTGACATGTTATAATATAATATAATAGGCCAGCTGGTAAAAGTGAAATAATGAAGAAAAGTAAGTAACTGTTGATGTCAAGATAGGACTGATGCAAATGTTGTGCTCTGGCCAAATCCCAAATTAGAGCAGAAAACAGTCAGCTGAGATAGGTATGGTTTGAAGCAGCATTCAAAATGTCAGAATGCTGTAGCAATGTGCAAAAAGCTCACTAAACTCACTCACTTTCAGAGGAACTGAGGATTATCAGCACCTCTGAATGAGGCCCCTTCCTAAAGAATATTTCAGGGTGAAGTCAGAATGCATGAGAAAAAGTACTTTGCAGAAATCTCTCAGCAAGGTCAGTGGTGCAATTTGCATCAGTCATTGCTGTACTTTTACCATATATTTGGTAAAGCTCAGACTGTTGAGGCTGCAGGCGCATTCTTACAGCATTGCTCCAGAAATGTTCAGGCAAATCACGTCGATTAAAAATGAGTTGTACTTGTTTGATTATGCTCAAAATACAGGATGCGCATCGGCTAAAAAATCACTGTAAGGTGCTTATCACCCTTGACTTCTCAGGAGCAGAGATGTACTTGTATGTACAGAGGGTCAAAATTCCATTTTTTAGAAATGTTCACTTGAGCACAAAAATATTGGAGTTTCTCATCCAGAATATTCCTGAAAGAAGAAAGGAAGAGTTCATTATCTAGAAATAGAAATGTTTCAAGAAAACTTTAAAAGAAAGAACCATGCGCCACGAAATGCAGATTTTTTTTTCCATTGTTCCCCTCCAGCACCGATTTGCAAATATTTTTCATTAATTAAAGATTTACTTTTTGATTTTTCTTTTGCGTTTTTTGATGTTCTGGCTTGGAACACACCAAGTCCTTTGCCTGCTGTACTGATACTATTACCAACACTAGAAGTTAGAGCAGCCCCTGGGGACACCATTTTCTGCTATTTTTCACTCAGTGTTTAGAAACAACCCTGACACCCAGAATGCTTGAAGCTTTGCAGTTTCTTTGGACTCATTTCTATGCTAGTATTCTAAGGGATTGGCTTGAGGTTTCACATTCAAATTTAGCATCAATCCCGCATTATGGAAAATTCTCTAAGGGTTTGGTAAGCTTCTCCCACATTGTTGAACAAGTTCAAAATCTGACCCATAATGTTTGATGATATTTTGAGTATGAATGAGCTCAGGAATGTTACTAAGAGTTTGAATTTTTTTGCTTTAAGTTCAACAAATACAAGCTCTATCTCTTCAACACTCGTTTTGTTCAAACTACTGAAGGTTTGATGGTTTCTAATTTGGTACAAAATTGATCTTGTCAGTGGAAATAACCAAGTGCTTAACATGTTCAAATAGGCTCTAGCTGCAAGAGATAAGGCTTTGTAAGCATTGAAAAATTGAAACTTATTCAGCTATAACGTATCCAAAGCACAACTTACTGAGATAAATGTTTGCCACTTCCCTCTGTTTGCAAGTGGAATGAGATGGCCAGAGAAGGCCAGAAATGTCTTTAACAGGGGATGTTGGAACAAGTAAGTCTTTCAGATGGAAGGGACAAATCAATGGTCAGGCACTCAAAGCTGTGTTCTTGTGTCCAAGAGGAAGGGAGAATATAAAAACACCTTAGAGGAAAGAGCAGTCTCCACTTACTATAATGCTGAACATGATATGCCTCTGGTCATAACCAAGCAAGTTGTTCTTGTCAGTTCTGTACAGCAGACAAGGAGAAAGTGGAAGGAGATGGTGCCAAAGTACAAAAGTATGAAAATGACTGTGTGTTCTTTTCCCTACCTGTCACATAAAATCAAAAATGCCTGAAAGTCCAGGAACAGACTGAGATGGGAAGGGGAAGGACAAACACAATGGCACATGTATTTTAAAGAAAATTGAGATATTAAAGGCAAGATATTTGAGAAAATTCAATTTAAATTGATGATGAAACCTTGATTTGCATTTTTTCATGGTCATCAAGCAATTGCTTGGTCTTCCTTATTTGAGAGCTATAAAAGTCACTTAAGTTTATGAGTTGAGACAGAAAAGAATCAAGAAAGAAAATAAAAAACTTCTCCCTCAAATTTTCATATTGCCCACATGTGGCCTAGTGCAAATCCTTAATGAATACTGGTTTGAAGTACAATGTGGTAGAGAAATGAACAAAACTAAATACAAGAATTCTCTAGTTCCAAATACATGCCTTTAAGGGAAAATCACTCACAGAACTCATTACTTTTTCTGTGTAATTCAAGAAATATTTACCTACCTCAAAGGAATTTATGGATTGGATCCTGACTCTGGTTTTATAGCCACATAAATGGAAATTTTACCAATGAACATTTTGTCTGGTAAAAAGACAGATTAAAAAAGAGTCTCTTTTCAGAAGAGTCTTTTGCAGGTGCAAAGCAGTAAGCATTAGTATTTCCTTAATAGAATTTGACACCACATAAAATTGTAAACAGTTGCCCATCTCTTCAGATTGCAAAGCTGCTGTTAACAATGATGATCCAAATAAAAGGTGGTTGATTTTGTGTCATGTTTAGGCTGTTAGCCCCATATGGAATTTTTAAAAAAATATAACCTCAATGTAGCTATATTTTCACTACTTTGACAGCATTGTCTGGATTTGAAAAGAAATGCAATGCAAAGATATCGGAACAAAATTTTGCATTCAAATCAGAATTAATGTGATGAGGTTCTGAGTTCCTTATCTTCTGAAAGTTGATGTCAGAAGTACTGCTGGCTTGAAGGTGTTTCTAACGTTTCTCCATGCCTGGTAAATTAGAAAAAAATCAAAATTCATCACATCCTCACACTTTAGAAGTCTAAACTATCACATCCTTGTCCATTGGCTGCTTTTTCTCTTTCCTGTAAACCTTTATCCTTCTGGTTCTTTGTCACAGGCCATGCTTGCTTTGCTGTCCTTTTAGACCTTTAGGATGGCATAAACAGAGACAGCTGCTCTGAGCTTGGAGTAGATAGTTGTGTGCCTTGAAATTGTTGGCTTCAGATGTATAGAATCATAGAATCAAAGAATGGTTTGGGTTAGAAAGGACCTTAAGGATCACCTAGCTCTAAGCTCCCTGTGATAGGCAGGAATACCTCCCACTAGATAAGGTTGCTGAAATCTCCATCCAGCCTGACCTCGAACTCCTCCAGGAACGGAATAATAGTTAGTCACTACTCTGCCTCAAAGATTACTTTTGTTATTTTATGAATTGCTTTCTCCCTGATGTCTTGACATATTTCCCTTTTCATGAAAAAGTTAACTGAAATGTAAAATGCTTCCTTTATGCTACTGGCAAAGGAGGGAAGACTCTGTCAGTAACCTTGATGATGTTTTTAGTGAGACATTTGAGCAAATCCAAACAAAATCACATAGGTCTCAACATAAAAAGCTTTACAATATTGCCAATTCCTTCACAGACCAAGTGCTAAAGTAAATTATTTGATTGCTTTTCACATTATAAATTATTGTGAGGGACATTTGCAAAAGTTGCTAACTTCTGATGTATTTGGGAGTACCAATCATGACCGTAGCTCTCTTCCCTACATTTTTTCCCTAAAAGACAATCTGGTGCTACCAGACTCTACTGGGCCAGCAGTTCTGTTACCATAGTGGTACAAGCAGCTGTGCTGTAACTTCAAGGAGGCCCAGAATCTGCTCTAAAAATTTTCTTAAACAAGAAGTCCAAAATATAGATGAACATAGCAGAATCCCTTGCTCATATAAGCAGTGCAAATGCAGGCGGTGGTTGCTCCATTTTTTGAGTTCTTAATCTTTTGCACCAGTGCACTTGATTGGAGATGTGAAAGCTTCAGTACCTTTGAAACAGCTGCATTTTGTTCTTACATCAGAATATAAAAATATTCCTCTTTAAATGTCTAATTCTGTCCAGTTACAGTAAAATTGGTGCTGAAATTAGGGATTCTGACTCTCAGATTACTTAAAAAAATCAACTATAACTTTTCTAGAGTCAAAATAAACATATTTGAATGGCAGAAAGTGACATATTTTCCTTTAAAAGGTTTTTCTGGAATTCACCTTCTGTTCACACAGTCTGCCACACAGCATATACATCTCTTCCTGTTCATGCTTTCCGTGGTTTTCATGTGCATTGGTAAAAGAAGTATCTTAAACAGCTTTTTATTTGTGTACTAAACTCCATATGGGACCATATGTACCAAGTCGTAAATGAAGTAATGGCAAAGTTTGTATACACTTTCCTCCTGCCTTTCTGTCTCTGTTATAAAACAGCTCATTTTTACTCGGGTTTACATGGCTACCATTAAAATCATCATGTAAAAATCAATCCTCTAAGAATTTACAAAATACCAACCATTTGTAAAAGCAGACACTAAGGATTCACTAATTATACCTCTAATTAAAAAGAAATCTCTCTCATGGAGCTGGAAATAATTCATTTTATGTAATACACCTGGGAAGAGTACACTCTCCTTTTTAGGGGAAAGGAGTCAGAGTTTTCTCTAAATGTTACCAAGTCAAGCATAGAAAATACAATTAAAAATGACATCTTGATCATAATCCTCCTTTCTGATATGGTATGTAAAAGAAAAGATATATTTAGTAATGGATCATTTCACAGAATGGCTTAAAATGTCAATGCTGCTCATATTTTCTACCTTTGCTGTGTGTGTGATGATAAACACTTGTTCCATTTGCCACCTACACACTGATAAAGCTTTAAGCCCCTTCTCTGGGTGAAAGGATAATCCAGTGGTTAGGCTGAAATTTGAATTTCGTGAGCAGCTTTGCCATGAATTTATATCTGGTCACCTGCCACAAATCCCCTGTTGCCATATGCAAACAAAAGGCAGTAAATGTAGCAAGTTTAGCTATTTTCTGGTATCTTCTGGTTTGTGCAGACTTACCAGGCCTAGTTGGGTTGGTGAGACACCTTACCTAGAGAAAGCCACCTTGAAAGGTGGGAACACTCAGTCTGGGGAACCAGACTAACTCAAGTATGAGGTAAAACACATAAAATGACTTGCACAGGATCCTTTGCATCACCTGCTTGATCTTCTATCATCCCACTGTGCTTATTAGTGGAACTGACTCCTGATTATATTTCAGCATCTCATCTTCCTGACTGTACACAGCACTGTCTGCTTGCTAGACCAGTCCTGAGATTTTAGCTGGGATGGGATAACTCAGCCTCTGTCTGGATAAAATTAGCTGCTTTTGAATAAAGATTATTCCAATGAGCAGAAGGGTCTTCTGGTATTGGTCCTCCAACCAGTCTGGTCAGTCACCCACTGCCATTCCAGAAAGCATCAGATGGGCACATGACCTCCTGCAACAACATACAGAGACTCACACTTAGAGAAGCTTTAAAACATTTAAGGTGTCTCAGCCCAAAAGAGGGACCACAGGGGATCTGGAGAAGAGATGGGACATTTATACCAATATTCCTAAAGCTATGTCCCACAAGATAGGAGAGTTCATTACTGTGATATTGGTCACCTACAGGGATGTGGAGTGGCTTCACCTGGAGGGGTTTAAAAACAGCATTGAAACTAAATGTGATCTATACTAAAGTTCAAGGCAGGAAGCTGCCATACTGAGCCCAGGACTGGCAAATACTTTGCACTCAATGAGCCATGGGGTAAAAATGCCTTTGACAGAGGAAAAATGGAGGTGTGGGGGACAGCTGTGGAGCCAGGATTTGCAGGAAGAGGTGTGTATTATGGAATTGAATGGCTGGTGCTGAGTGTGGATAGGCAAAGCAGTGACAACATGGGTTACTCTGGACACCTTGGCTAAAGCAAAGCACCCACCTATGGGTGGAAACCGCAAAAATGAGAAACTTCCACACTTCAGTTCCCCAGTCAGAATTAATATTTCACTAACACGTGTGTTGCAAAATGAATATTTCAGAGACACTTGGACATTATTAATGAGAGTTGTGTATGCAAGAACTAGATATGCAGTGGATAACTATTGGCCCTTGAGTTAACAACATTTATACATTCTGCTAAACCAGGAAGGATTTAAATAAAAGCACAAGGTCAGAGTCCCCGTCGTGTTACTTTTTTCTCTTTGCTTTAGACCTAGCAGCATCTGCTGCACTGCATCATCCTGCTAAACATGTCAAAATAGTCAAGACACCCCTTCTGAAAAAGCCGGTTGTAATTTCATACTAATTTCCTGACAGGAATGAAGCTAAATTGGTTAGCACATTTTTTTAAGGAGCATCAGCATTTGGCAAATAAGGATGCATAAAACTAATTGGATACACTATACATTTCAGCAGAACAGGCTTGAATAGTTCCTGCACTAAATTACATATGTGAATCCCACTGTTTCATCTGAGATCATCTCAGCAGGGATGACTATGGAAATGAAAATTTACACTGCTGCTGAGTCCTTGCAGATTTTACAGTGTGTGTCAATGATTCACTTAAGGATCTTGGCATGGTTTGTATTCTTTCTTAACATTTAGCAACTCAAACATTCTGCTCTCTAAATTTGATAAAATTATTTAAATAATAATAGTATTTTCAATGTCTGATCTGGGCCTCTTTTTGTTTGCTGCAAGAAGTTTCAGGTTTCCCTATTTCTTCTTTGAAGAAATGAATATGTCCATAATTTCATCTAAAATATGGAGGGGACTTTATGACAATGATCTTTCCCAAAATGACAAAACATTAATTTTTCTCATAATTTGCTATTTTACCAAAACCAGAGTCAACACAGTTGACAATTTTGCTGTTGCACAAAATCCTACAGTTATTCTGCCATCTATTGTTTTAACAAAGCTTCCTTCAAATTCAGTGGAAGCTATGCCAAGGTAATGACTGATGAAGCATTCCCTGTATGGAGGTGTTAGGTATCTTGTTAGACTGACTGATAGAATTGTTGAAGGATAGCCAAGTTCTTGCCTGCACAAGCTGTTTTCACATAGTCTCACACAGACTATCACAGCCAGTCTGACTCCCAAGTCTGTAACCATCCAAAACTGGCAAACTCCTAATTGTATTAACCCTTGAAGTAGTAAATTACCAAGGCTGGCTTACTAAAAGTTAGGAAAGAAATTACAACTCCTAATAACATTGTCTTGCTTTCCTACATTAGAAAAAAATCAGCTTTAATATAAGCATCAAAGGAAGAAAACTTACTTTCCTATGAATTTCTTTGGTCCTTGATTTCATGGCCTGAGAGGGGAGGATTTGCTTAAGCCTTACCAACAGTGGAGTCATTAAGAGGGGTTTTTGATATTGCAGACTTCCTGGTATCCTATAAACACTGCACTTTTTTCCCTCGTGGGAGGCACTGATAGCCTGGCTCTACCCAGCCTTCGTGGAACTGGTCGGAACTTAATGTCTCTGAAACTGCCATGCTCGCTCGAGCATATTATTGGGAACTGAATGGACAGATAAGCACAACACTTAACAAGTCACAGGAGGGTAGGTACCTTACTAGCAAGTGTAGAAAGTTGTGTTGCTTGTAGCTAGGCTAGTCAAACTCACATTTTGGGATGTACCTGATTGTCAGGGGATTGTTAACTTTCTTCCAATTTACAATATGACTCTGATACTTGCTTCTTTACGTGATAAAATTCAGTTGTGGGACAAATTTAGGGATGTGTAAAACCAAAAATCCCCAGTCATTCTGAAAAGTAAACTGCATTTGTAAGAATGTTCCGGATAATCTGGTCTTTCTGTTACCTCTGCCCTTCAGTGCTGTTCCTGAGAGCAAAGATTTTTGGCAGTCACAGTGAAAGGGATAGCACATTTCTGTGGCAATGCTGAAGGTGTTTTTAGTTTGAAACTAGTGGTATTCCTTGAAATGAGAGATTCGTGGGAAATGTGCTTGGAGGCTGAATGACTGGAGCATGCTGCTCTGGGCTCCTTAGCTAGGGCTGTGTTTTCTTGTTAGGTCAAAGAACAGGAGGAAGTCTCGCACAAGAGAATTTCTAGCCATCCCAAGAATAGAATGGGTTGGATATTCTCCAGTCAAACCATCCTTTTAAACCATCCTTTTTCCTTGTTGGTTTTTTTTTTTTTTTNATGGTGACTCATCACATCTGGAATGATTTGTGGAACTCTGTCAGTTTAGCAAACTGACAGAGAACTGTAAGGAGGGTTTTTATCGTTGCATGCTGTTTGCCTGGCAGGAGACTGTAGAGCCCAGCAACAGCCACTTCTTCAGCACTACAGGGCTTCTCTGGGCTTTTATGGCTGTCAGGATTCTTTCAAAGGCATTTGGAGGTCAGAAGCCTAAGGAGCCTATGGTCCACTTGGAGTTTGGCCCACTATTGTGCAGCAGCTGAGAGATCACACTGGGAACCCCTCTCAGGGCTTTCATGCAGACACCGTTGACATTTTCCAGAAATAAACTGCTTCTTTTTTTTAGGAAAAAATAGCTGTTTATATCCATACAAGCAACTTACAAATACTTTGAGTGAAAAAGAGAGTCAACACATTTCTTTCTTAAAATGATCTAAAATTAAATTTTAAAAAGACCAAAAACCCACCACAAGTCCTTAAACTACAGCATTTCATTCTGCCCAGAACAATCTTGCTTTCATACTTGGGAGAAAGAGAGGTTGAGACATTGTTTTCTAGTTTTTGATGGCGGTTCATGTAGAAAGCAGGACTTAAATAAGGCAGCTTAAAATTCTGCTCTTGTGAGAACCCCGTTTTGGACACCTTAGCCAATGAGCTGGAATGCTGATTCCCATATTCCTCATCTGCTGCCTCACTCGTGGACTCTTGGGGCCTTGACTCCCTGTTGCTACACTAGGAGCTGGGCATTAAGCAAGAGTCTGTCACAGTCTCCAAGTTTCAGTGTCATTTTAGCTATTTTGAAACAAAATATTTGGAAATTTCTCACTTCCACAGGAAACTCTTGAAATGTCTATATTTTTGTTCCAAAGAGGGAAAAAAGAAGTCTAGAATTTCCTACAGAGAAGAAATGCCAGCACTTAATATGTTCTCCTCAGGAATATCCTTGCTAGAGGCCACAGCATTGCAGGTTTAGGAGCAATAGAATCTGGGTAAAATAGCTAGAGGCAATCTGAAGTGTCCATTTGGTGTGATGTCATTTTATTTATATCCAAGAACAGCAGAGTGCTAATGCTTTGACAGCCAAAATGACAATAAGCTCTGGCTCTAATGAGTGTAGGAATGCAGGCTTGCCTGCAAATCATGAGAGGTGTGAGTTTTGGATAGAGTCCTCTGTTCTGCCAAACCTTACCCACATATTGCTCTGTTCTCTCACTGGGATTTTTCTACTGTTAGTGTACAATTAAGAAATAGCATTGCTCTCAGAGATTGCAGAAAATGATGTCTGCAACCCCCTCCCCAACATCCCATTGTCACCTTTTCCTTCCATAAATGGCTTGGAAAAATTAGAGCTTTTTAGCAAATCTGTTTATCGGTGAGTGACACTAGAGCCCTTCAACAGCAATTATTAGCAGGAGGACATTGATTAGCCAATCACCCACAGATTCTTTCCTTTCTCCAGCTTGGAAAATGATCGTGGTGATATTAGAATTACACTGAATTTGCTGTTTGCTAAAGAATGGCCCTTTGACTCCATGGAATAAGAGTTGCCTCTTTTGCTGTGCTGTCAAAGCTTGTCCTCTACACTTCCAAATTAGAATGAGTCATTTCTGAGAGCACTGAATATTTGTCTGCTAGTGAGGCTGCAGGTGTTGGGTGTTATTCCCAAAGTTCTCTTCACATTCCATGCTTGCTGTTGTGGTCCCCAGCACTGCCCTTCCATCTTTGCTCGTTTGACTGAAACATGCATTCAGTTCCTTGCTAGGCCTTTGTTGCAGGGAAGCATTGATCCAGGTCTTTTACAGTAGCTTTTGACACTAGAGGTGTCTGCATGTTCTTTTTAACAGCAATCACAAACTTGAAGGGAGGGGCCATTGTTTGCATTAGACCAGCTGAAACACTTGGAGAACAGGAGGCAAGTCTTCATGCATGCAAACATTTCCTCCAGCCTGAAGGAAAAGCTTCAGGCAGACTCAAACTAACTAGTGTTGTTCATGGCTACAAAAACACTACTATTATCATTTTGTAGTGCTGTTTGTAAAGATGCCAGAGAAACAGAAAATAGAAAGCTGGGCAAGGGTACTTTAAATTTTTAGTGTTCTGCATGAGAAACAATTCCCCAAACTGAAATAATTTTGTTTGGCATTTTTCCTAGATTTGTACTTGCACAAACCTGACTTCAGAGGGAATAAAATTGCTTAACAGAGTCACAAAAATATTTAACAGCTGGCATCTTTAAGACTGTCTTCCTCTCTTTTGCCTTGTTTCAGGCATCAGGTCATACTCCCTCAGCCCTGCAGTGCTTCTTTTTCCTTCCACCCTGAAGGATGGTTCTCAGGTATTTATTCACATGCATAATATCGTCTTATGCCTCAAAATATTAGGACCAAGCATGAGACTTTTTAGTCTGTAAATAACAGCAAAATCTATTAGGTATGCAAGGAAGCAAGAATTCATCATTTAAACAATGGATTAGAAACAGTGGGTACAAAAAGCTGCTTGAAACTGCATTCTGCATTTAAAGAAAAATAGACCCTGTCATTTACACACTAGGTTTTACTTTTTTTTTTATCCCATGGAAGAAAGGGGCTTCAGCACAAGGACCATACTAATTACATCTTAAACTTATCTATCTTAATCTCACCCTTTAATCTACATGAATTATTTTAGTTCTCTCTGGAGATGGAGGAACAGACAGCTCTGAGACTCATTCAACCCAACTCTCTTAAGAGAGAGAATGAGTAGTCCTGTGTGACTGGCTTGAGCTGCCTGTCGTCAAGGTAGCTAAAGCTAGCTGAGATGAGCCCTATTTCCCAAAATGAAACCCTAGATTTTTCCCCATTCCCTCATCCTATTAATTGATATGTTTTTCTCAGAAGCACTAAAGGAAAAAAGAGTAGATGTTGAGTCTGTTGGCAGGATCCTCGCAGGATGACGCTTCTCTTCTAATCACATATACATTTAAAAAAAAACCAAAAAAACAACTCCAGTTAGTATTGTACATTCTATAAAGAGTTCTCTACATTTGGCAGAAATAAACTGTAAAACATTTATCCTTATATTGGAAAGGCCTCTGGAGCTGCAGTAATCAACATTTTTAACAGATAAAGTGATGTGGTAGGAGATGTGCTGTAAAGCAGAGTCAGACTCAGTGGCTCTGCAATCCCATGTTTGTGGTGACTTTGATAAAGAAGGAAAAGTGGAGATCGTTGTTCCACAAGGAGGTTTGGATAGCTTAATCCTGGGAATCCTAGTGGTAAATGCAATATGGTTGGAGAAATTTATAGTTATATTAAAGCCTAGAGAGTGTTCTCCATGCCAATGGAACTAGTGGGACACAAGGAGGCTTGTGTTGTGTAGAATTGATCCCTTATTTATGGCTCTACTTTGTAAAGAAAATGTTATGAGAGAAAATTCATTTTCAGGACCAGTGAAATATGACCAGAACAGACCTCTTTGAGGGGGGTTTTTAAGTTCCCAAAAGTGTTTACTACAATGTGGCCTGACCTCAAAGTGAGCTGGGGAGCAGTGGCCCTTCCACCTGTGTGGAGATCCCCTATGGAGAGTTCCTGCATGATCTCTCCAAAGTGGATCTCATTGCCACCCATCCATGGGACTCTGCAAAAATGTTTCCAGTCAATGCACAGGAACAGCCTTTATTGGAGAGAAGTGCAGTTTTGCAGATTCCATCAGAAGACTCTTTCCTTCAGCCTTTATCAGAACTGGGGACTGACTCATTTCAGTACTTAAGTGGAGCCTACTCTGCATCTCACAGGCATCTAATCACTTTCCAAGAGCCTCAAAACCCACAAAAGAGATTTCTGGGTAAACCTTTATCTAGATGTTTTGGAGCAGATGGGGTTTTTCCCCCCCAAAAAATTGGTTATTCCACTCTACCTTTGCATTTCCCTTTTCCTTAGAAAAGTATGTAACCTCAATAATTAAACTGAGGCTTTTAAGAATAAATTTACCTAAAGTCACTTCTACAAATAGGAAGTCATTAGACTATGGCCTTTGCTTCAGACTTTGCCAAGAAGCCACTTCTTACAGTTATCTCCATGCAGGCAAACCCAAAACTGCCATACAGACATGCTCTGCAGCTGGACGGAGTGCTTGGACCATTTAAGAGTTTTGGGCCAAATCCCATATTCAGTGGTTACCTCATGTCCCTCTATTCACTCTAATGAATTTAATGTGGAAAGAAATGGAATTGATAGAAGCTCAACCTGTGCTTTCAAACCAAGACTGCAGGCAATGAATCCAAAGCGCACTGATTTAATGTATATTGATAAAGCAAATGTCTTGATCCCAAAAATAAGTAGTGTGTTTAAATGAACAAGACTGATAGGCTAAGGTGTGTGTGGCTCATTACAAACCACTGGTCCTTATACTGGCAAAACATGACTTGTAGGAATAAGAAATCCAAATTCTGGTAAGTAGACACCAATTTTGTTATACTCAGCAATTAGACAGCAACAGAAAAGGAAGAAAAATGCTACCCCCTGAGATGTTCAGCTCTAGTCCTGATAAATTTCAAGCACTCTGATCCCACAAAACAGACAAATAAACTCAGTTGCAAGCCTGTGAGTAGTCACATGGAATTTATTAGCTCCATTACATTTCCTTCAAATGGATAATCAAACCTAAACTTGCAGCTTCTTCACTGGCTGACAAATTGCACCTAAGTCAGAGTCTGTCCGTGGAAGTGCTTAAGGTCTTCCAAAAGGCCAATCACCTAATACAGGTATTTAATATGATTCTAATTCTGAGCCCTCACTTAAATGCCTGGATTTGGGTGGAAATCAAGCCAACTATAGCCTTTTCAGGAGGATATCAAAAGCCAACTGCATGTGGTCAAGAGGCAAATCTCACGGTGTCCAAAGTAGGTGTGGAAAGCACAGTGGCAGGTCATGAGTGAATGTGACATGCCCTTGAAATTTCTCATCCAGAAACATGATCTGTTTCTGAAGAGGGGAATGGTGCTGGGCAGCAAGGCTGCAAAACTGCGTGGCTAAAAGAAGCAGTTAAGCTGCCGTGTTGACTAAAAGGCATTTGGGAAAGAATTAAATGGGGATGCCTGAGTGTTAAGTGTGAAATTTTACAATTGCAAGAGGAAGGAAAATAGACTTTGTAAATCTCTCCATTATAACAGAAACACATGTAAGAGGAGGTCAGTTTTCTGGAAGATGGTCATTTGAAACTCATTCTTGATCTGCATCTTCTCATTTGAACTTTACTGCCCCTTTGCTACCTGAAATGAGTGAAGTTAGTTTCCAAAACAGAAGATGGGAAAAGAGCTCCGAAAATCTCACATCACTTGGTTCTTTTCACTGGTAGATCTATTGTTATATAATCAGTATAGGAACAGAGGAAAAAAATCAAATGGAGAAGAGACCCTTGGAAGTATTCCAATTAAACTATTGCTCATAAAAGGCTAACAAAACATTTCAGAATTTCTAACTTCAAAATCTTTGCTGGCAGCATCATAAACTGTGTTATTTGATTTCTAACTTTTGATTTCTAAACTGTTTTTAGCATAGAAACTGAAGAAAGAGAGAGATTTTTTTGAAAACTCTTTGATTTTCCTGTATTTTTGTGCTCTTAGGTCTGACTGGCTCCCACTGTAAACTGAGACCTCTCTAAAGTGTGTTTAGTTAATGGGCCATGAGAAAGAAAATACAGATTTAGCACTCCCTCCTCTGCCTGTGTCTTTTGTTCTCATTTTAGAGGACTGCCATTTCAGAGGGAGCTGAAGAGCTGTAATAGGGTCATTCCCACAACCTGTGCTGATGGGGGAGGCTCCTTCTCCTGGTCCCACAGTACCTTTCATGCTGAAAGATAAAATGTAAACCTTTTTTATGTCTTTTGTTGTACTCCATGAGACAATACAAAGGACTCATATATTTAGGTTTCAGATAACTGTGTTTCTTAATACACAGGGCCCAGCTGCATACAAACCTCTGATGTTTGGAGAAAGTTGGAATACACTCATTTCTGCTGAATTTCAAATTGGTACTTCATGTATCTCTCAGAAAAGCAATAAGAGGAACATAAAGAAACTAGATGTATGTTCCAGATCAGAATTCTCCTGTAATTAGGAATATTTCAAGTCTTCTTTTTCTATATCAGTAATATCAAATGGAAAAAATCATCATAAGCAAAAGGCTTTTCAGTCTGCATGTGAGACATCATTTACCATTAGGAGCTATGAGAGCATGACCATTAATTTTTTCTCAAGTCTTTGTTTTTGAATGATAGTGTGATAGTGAATGATCAGTTCACTACTTACGGATTGTTCTCAAACTCTTTAATATAATCCACATCCATACTATATAGAAGGATCTGACGTAAATTAAATCTACACAAGAAGGGATATTCAAAGTTCTCTATTTTTTGAGTGTATCATTCATCTTCATCTGTCATGTCAATGTTGCTCTGTACTGTAAGACTGCACTTGTCTTGTCGTCCATTCTAAATTACTTATATATCCTTGTAAAGCCAGAAAAAAATACCAGAAGTAGTGAGCATTTTGACATCAACTTTATGGAACTCAGAATTCAGCTTTTAAAGAAAAGGAGTCCTACTTCTAGGGAACTCTCTGCTCAGTCAGCACAGAAAATTAAGTATCACATGTAGAAATGATGTTTTCATCAGATGCACAAATGTTGATCAAAACTATTTTGATTTAATCAATGACTTAACTCCATGGATTTAAATGGAGGTGCAGCAAGGTCGACCAGCTGCCAGACAAGAACCAGGTTCATTAAGTCTTAATGGAGTCATTTCCACCAATTTTCCAGACACTGCAATCTCTCATATCATTGCAGGGTGAATGAAAAGCTATAAGCAGCAGTAAATAATAGAAGAAAATACGATAAAACAGAGGGAAGGTTAAGGGCAACCTTCCTGTGAGTTGTTTTCCTGCCATGCATTGCTTTACCATTGGTTTGCCAGCCCACAGAATGTCAAGCTGAGCACATCTCAGTTCTCCAGTCAGTGTTTGGTGGATGCACTGTGCACATGCAGCCTGGCTCCCACCTCCCACCTAAGAAGGCACAATTGCATATGAACCTGAAATGTTGTTCCTAGAGACCTTCAGTGGGCGGGCACCTTTGGAAACACAGTAAATCATCTGATATCCACGCACCACTCATGCAGGAATTTGCTTCTGAGAACAT
The DNA here is from genome assembly GCA_013400955.1 of Drymodes brunneopygia. Taxonomy (NCBI): domain Eukaryota; kingdom Metazoa; phylum Chordata; class Aves; order Passeriformes; family Petroicidae; genus Drymodes; species Drymodes brunneopygia. The sequence continues at coordinate 289,314 of VZTZ01033560.1, forward strand.
TTTTGGTAGTAGAGTTTCAGTTTTAAAATTTATGATCAGAAGTAGGTTGTCCAGTGTCTGCTACTTAATGCAGTTGTGCAGTGTATATGCTCCAGAGAAAATTTGCATGCTTTTGGTGTAGTTTAAAAACAGATTTGCAGAACAAAATATAATCCAGTACAACTTAGCAGTAGTAACCTGGTTAATTTTTAGAGCTTAAATACTTATTCCATTTCTTAAATTGAAAAGGCTTGACTCGCTTCACTATGCCTTCTCTCATGGAGCAATGCTATCATGCATAGGTGATGTTGTCTCTTAAGAGCTCTTTTAAATTAATTTATTACTATTTATTGTTGGCACTGTAATTATTAGAGCATTTTATTGAGCATTTTTTACTTTCTGGTTAATTTTAATAAGACAGAATTTTCTTCTAGTTTGTGCTGCTGTAGCTCCATTGTTTTTAGTGTTTCAGGAGCCAGTACAATTTAGATGATAATTGGACTTTTTTTTATATAGGTTCATAATACAGTTAATATAAAATTTCATTTCCATTTCCCTTATTCCCAAGTAAGCTGTCATAAGAAAATGCATTTCAGAGGAGTACCATTCGGTCATGGCATATCTTAGTAATTCAAAATCTTGGATTTAAAGTGAAAAATAGTAACTAGAGGTGAGGTTTTTTTACTATTCCCTAGTATGTCGCTGTTCTGCACTGCACACATGTGGGTTTTTAACATTCTAGTCTGGACACCTGCAGCTATTTTCTCTGTTAACAACTTTCCAGACTCCAAACCCTCAGCAAGCAGAAATGCCTGACTGCAGAGCTGTGTCCTTGCTGCCCAGCTGGGAAAAGCTCTGCTTGACTTTACCATCTGCCTCCCTCCAGCACTTCTAAGAACACCGTGCAGTGGGGTGGAGCACTCTTCTGGGAAGAGTTAGCACAAAATACAAGGAACCTGAAAAGAATGAACTCACTGTGTGGTTGGGGGGAGTGTGTGTGCATGAAATTCAAACCAAATGTCTTACAGAATTAAGACTGGTTTGCAGAGAGACCTCCTGTGTTAAGACTGTAAGCTGAGTATGTTCTGCCAACAGAAAGAGATGAAAAATGAATGTCATGGACCCTGCAGATTTGCAGTCACCTGGGAACTTGGGCATGTGTGAAGCTTCTGACACATAAGCAGCCACACTGAAGTCAGTGCCCACAATTAAACTTCTTCCTGAACTGGGACTTGGTTGTGATTTATTGGGTTAGTTCTAATTCTTGTCACACAGGGCTGATTTTAATTCTAAACTCATTCATTAGTGTTTATAAGGTGCACTGAGATCTTCCAACAGGCATGGCACTATGGAATTGTTAAGCGTTGTTACAACTGCTGCTTGCAAAAGCAGCTGAAGATGAATTTACTTTACATGGTGATGGCAGTCGGTAATGGCTCACTTGGAACTGTTACACATTCTACTGGGTAAATAACAGGACTGTTATAAATTGTAGCAGTGTTGTGTTTACATAATAGACAGTAACCACTCCAGAGGTACCATAACAGTCAGCTTAATAATAGGCATTTCGAAAATTATGTAAATATGTCTATATGTGAGAAAGCAAAATGGCTGTAGGAGATAGAAAGCTGACGGTTACTAGTAAATACTGCATGTTTTCAATGTCTCCAGCATTTTAACCCTTTTATGCAAACATGTCCATCCGTTAACTTAACATGATGGCAGAGCAGGGAAGGGGCTGAGTTCCACAGACTGCCACTAATGCATACACCAGTGCTATTAGATGCACTATAGATGGACTAAACAGTGAGCTGCTGAGTTTGCAAGTCAGGCAGTGCTGCTAAAAGCTTTCAGGCATGTTTGTTCCTCAGGATGACTCCCTCCATCTTCTCATCCTCCTTTTGGCTGCTGTGTACCTTCATGTAAGCTTCCTCCCACACTTTAAAAAATGCAGCCACTTCATTTCTGCCAAGCACGTCGCCTGTCCTCCAACTGCTCTGTGCATCAGGAGAAAAGTCCTCCCAGCTTTGTTCTCTGTCTCTAGAGCAGTTACCTGGTTGCTTCTACCTTATCTTGCCTTAATCTCCAATATTCTGGGTAGTAAAGTTCTGGTAAGGAACGCTGTTTTATGAAACAGCATGAAACTGTGTCTGCAATATCCCATAACTACGCTGTTAATGGTTGTGCTCACTGTGTGTGAGGGGAAGTAACACCGTAGCATCAACTGTAAGAATGAAACCCTAGTCTTGACTATAGCTCTTCTGTGGGTGTTTGCAAAGCCCTTTTTCAGCAAAAGCATTGGAAAAGAATATTTTGATAAAACTCATTAATTTTGGAAAAGAAAAAGAGGGATCATATGAGAAAGGCATCATTTTAATTTAAAAATTTTGGTGAGAATATTATTATACAACCTTTCTTTTTCTCCAAAATATCCTGTCCAAAATGGTCATATCTATCTATGTTATTTCATAGTCCTGATGCTACACCTACCATTATGTATTTAATATCAGATATTTCCCCATAATTCTTCCACCATTTTAGGAAAAATCACTCTGTATCACTCTCTTTGGTTTCACTGCCTTTTTAAAAAAAAGAACAATAAAATTTTAAATATTAAGGGTAAGCTAAGAGCACTTTAAAACTTATTTTTTTAACAAAACCTATTTTTAGCACCCTAAAATGACAAGCCTAAAGGCAGGAAAATTTGTCAGCAAGGAGTTCTGTTAACCCAGTGCTGCAATGGCCATGTGACAGTCCAGGAGAACTGTATTCTTAGTAAGAGTTATAATGGCCTTTCCATATTTATCTGACTTTTCTTTCTTTGTATGTCTGTGCAATTTGGACCCCCACGGCAGGTTTCCCATGGGACAAGCCACATGAAGTGCAGAATTCAAGCTGCCTTTTCAAATCTAAGCAGCAGCCTGCAGGGACACAACCTGGTGTTGTGGCTGCTGAGCCACAGGAGTCTCTTGGTGTTTGCCAACCCTTCAGGCAAGCTCATGCTGCGGGGGCACAGGAGAAAACCCTGTCACCTGTGGAGGAGTCCTCTGGTCCTCCTTGCCCTGACTGACACAGAGAATGTGGTTCCTTGCATTGAGTCATCTGGGGTGACACTTGAGGAGGAAGAAGTTTGGTGGAGCTAGAGTAAGACATTTTGGAAGTGTAGCCCAAGGATAATCTGGGATCAGCATATCAATTTTTATTTTTTCTTATCAGTAAAAAATGGAAAAAATTTCTTAGGGAGGTTGGACTGGGGAAGTGCTTCACTCCCCCAGAGTTCTTTACATCTAATTTATTCATAGGCATCTCCCTTAATCAGAGGATGAAGCTGGACTGCAGTTTTAATACACACTTGCAGCTCAGTCCCAGGGTACGCTCCTTGTTCCCTCCTCTCTGCTGTGAAACTCTCAAGATCCTTTCACTGCATCTATAGCAGAAAGCCAGAAAAACTCTGGAACAAAAAGATCTGGGCATGAGCCCAGTGTCAAAGCTGAGCAAGTGGAGCAGCTTTGAAGATGATATGGCTTTGCATGTTCCTAATAAGGATTATTCAGATTTCGACTAGAACTTACTGTAGGGATTTGAATTGCTTTTTAACTTAGTGTCCTTCAATAGTGTCTAGGAGCTAAAAAAATTCCTATTATTACCTAACTCAGTTGACTGTTTTAAAATCTGCGATAATACTTTGATCCAGATTTATCCATGATTTTATAAATATTTTACTTCCTTGAGAATTCTGTTACCAATTTACAAATAATATCTCAGCATTAGAGTAGGTGGCAGATCTGGAGGTTTACAGTCAATGAGAAGAAGCCCAGGGGAGGTGAGAGTCTGGATTTCATTCTTATCTGTGTGTACAGAAACTGGGTTAAGATGAGGACATGCTCATAAGATTGATTTTCTTTTCCTGTAAATACAATGGAGGGATGAGTCTTTACAACTGCAGAGAAACACACCCTGCCATAACAGGATCCCCACCCTGTCTCTGCTCAGTCCTTTTGATAAAAGCCCCATGCTGTGGGCAATACAGATTAGTTTTAGATGAAGCAAATTGGAGAGGTTAAGGTGGGGTGAGGATGTGTGTGTCCTCTGACTTGCAATGCTGTCCATTCTGGTTTTCTAGGAAAATGCCTAGGACTCACATCCCATCCGATCCCAGTAATTGCTAAAAACTCTATGTCTCATTCAGTCCAGCTGTGGGATTGGGACAGTTTCACTTTTCATTTGGAATGGTCCTGTCTCTTCTCAGAAACATGATTTTAACTAAAATGTGGTGTTTATGGTATATCCTTTTCTCATTTATTTTGCAACATCAACTGTCATTTAAAAAAGAAATTTACAGGAAATATTAGGAGAAAAGGCAAAAGTACAAGAACTTGCGTCAGCAAAACACTCACTGGGAGAGTGAGAGACACACGGGCCAAAAAGGAAAAGAGATATTACCAAGCAAACCTAGATGGCGGGGGCTGACATTATTCTTTTCAAAGTCAAAATGTCATGGTAGTAGAAAGGAGTGATATGTATAGCATGATATTTTAACTGGCATGATTTATGGTAGATTCACAAGAGTTGCACAGAAACAACCCCAGTGACAGATAAATTTTAATCAAGATGTAGGTCTTTCTCTTTCCCTCTTTATCTTCAAGACATATCATTAGCCTAAAGAGTGACTTTCTTTTTCTTATTCAAGAAGTAATAGAAGCTGGATAGGTATAAAAAAATCTAATCTACAGAACAGGCTAAATTCTTAAAGCTTAGATTTTGGACAATATATTTGGGAGTGCTAATTGGGGGGACAAACTGTTAGAGTGTTTTCTTCAAGTCTTTTCAGTTTCAATCCAGCAGCTCCAATCAGGCTGTTCTGAAGAACAGTTTCTCATAACCAGAGAGTCTCAGTATCCAGTGAGGAGCGAGGTTGGCTCATGCACGTTGCTTAAATGCTTCATCTGAACAAGAAAAAAAAAATTCTCTTTGCTGTCTTCCTAATATTCTTTCCATTATGATGACCTAATTGTTGCACAAATTTTACGTGTAGCTTTTTTAGCTGGGAGTTTTAAACCACCTAGGCAAGCCTGATACTTCTTGCTACTGCAGTGATGGGCTAACTGGGAATCATAACTATTTTTATTAGTTTCAAAAATCTGGTCTTTTATTTTTCCATCTGTTATTAATTTCTTTTAAGAGATTTCATTTTTTGAGGTGTGAAAAAGGCAAACAGACTTTATTGGCTTTTTTTTTCCCCTGCAAAACCTGATTAAAAAACATCTTTCTGCACAGAATGCACTCAGCCTTTGACACTGTGGGTATGGAACTCTTCTGAATCATGATGTGACAGGAGATAGATTTAGCACATAATTCACATTTTAGTAAGGAATATATTTTTCTTTCCAAACTGCAGCTTCTTCTTATAATTTTGGTGACGGCATTTGTCATCAAAAGAAAGTATATGCATTACATGCATGCATATTTGTATGTAATTCTACTGTGTTAGGGAACATGGTGCTTTATGCTATCTAAAGGAACTGATGTCTGCATTGTAAAATCTAAAAGGAAAGTTAAGTTAGCCATTGTGACACAGAGGGGGCAGCTGAATAACAAAGTACTTTCTTGCCTGCCAACCTATACAAGGGCAGGAGGGCTGGTGGGCTGTGAGACTGGGTAGGACCCCGTGGTGGTGCTGCATAGTCCCTCAGATACTGCCATCCCTCATTCCCTTTACTTCTTTCAGTTTCGAGTACATCAGTTTCAAATTTGGATATTTTGTCATCTTCCTTTCAATTTTTAGAGGTATTTAAATAAGTGCCTTTTGAAAAAGTTCTTCGGTCTGGCTGCAGGAATTGTTCCTTAGAGGAAGACAGCCAGTAAAATACTCTAGAAACAAAAGAGGAAAATGAGAAAACCAGCCCCGATGGGAATGACTTACAGGCAATCTCAGCAAGATTAGCAAAAGGGATAAAAGCCAAGTCCACAAAAGGAGAAATGAGATACTGATCTCTCTGCAAGAGACACTGTCCCAGAATTCAGGTCAGTTCAACTGAGCAGCAATAAACAAACAAACAAAAGCCAACAGAGCTTACAATATTTGGGATCACAAAAAGCTTAAAACCGTTCTGAAAGTCACATTAATACTAAGCCAACAGGAGAAACAGCAAAACTTTTAGTAAGCTACAGCACACCTCTTAACAAAATTGCCTCACATCCCCCTGAAGATCCAACATGAATACACATCATGAGATTTCCTTATCTTCTCTTGCCATTTTGCAAAGCACTTTACTTGTTGGGCCTTGTTTCTGTTGGATTATTTCTAGTAATCAATGCCTGTATCTCCTCACCATCCTCATTCCTTCTGGAGAAACTTGTCCTTCAAATCCACACACTCAGGTCTGCTCTTGCAAGGTGGTTTGGAATCTTCCACCAATTTTTTTTTTAAAAATTCTGTTTGATCAAATTAAAATTTCTAATGAAAATGTGTCACTTATGACAAAATTTTAATTGAAAAATATTTTTCAGTTCCAGGAATTTGTGGTTCAAGTGTGAGAATACCATTGTTTCAGGCTAGGTTTCAGAATGCCTCATTTGAAAGTGATCCCTGGTTTTCCAAATTTAAGGCCTGGCATTGGTTTCGGTCTCCTGATCTGTTAAAAGAATCTGACAATGCACAGGACTAACATGAATGAATTATATATTAACAAAAATGCAGGCAAGTAATCTAAAGCAGTATTTTGTGCAGCACCATGATGGCTATTTCTGAACTTACTTACTCTGTTCCAGATCTGGGCCCTCTTTGCTGCACTTCACTCTGTAATGCAGCAAACATATGACAAGTTCAGGCTTTGTAGATTTTGCTGAGGTCCACATCTATTATGATCCAGGTCAGATTTCTGTCCACACTAATAGTCACTGCCCCCTGACTACTGCTGCAGCCAACTCTTGAAGAGTTCTAGCAGTTTGCCCAGTTCCCATACAAAATCATGTAGGCAAACTCTCCTTCGTTCAGTAAAAATAAAACAGATCCCTACTTTACAATCAGCACATCCATTTTATGTTTTAAGAACAGATTGTTCAGAGCAGCAAAGTGCTATTCATCATGGAGGCATTTCCAACACTACAAGCCAGGATCTTTTAATTAGACTCCAGGGATTGTTGCTCCCTGGCCTGCTTTTCTAGCTCAAGGGAATGGTGGAGAGAAGTTCAGCTGAGAAACCTGTGTGGCACCTCAGACTCACTGGCAGATCTGAAAGCCTCACCTTCAGGGCCAAAACCTGCACTGTCTTTGAGTCAATTCTTACTTCTCAGTTGTCTGCATGCTTGAGTTAGCTCAAAGAGAGTTACAACACAAGGCATAAAGGGACCCAAAATCCAGCTTTTTCCAATTGAGTTGGAAAGGACTTTAGAGAACATCTGGTTCCAACCCACCTTCCATGGGTAGGGAAAGCTATTCCATGTAGTGGGGGAGAAAAAAAAAGAAGAAATGGATAAAAAGTTGATTAAAAACTATTTTCTGCATGAAGCAATTTTATAATGTCCACCTAAAATATAAAATGGATAAAAAATCAAAACACTGATTTCTTTTATGTTCAGGATGAAACTCTTCTCCATACTATCCAGTAGCTGGAATTGCTGTGAATCCATGTTGGAAGTGGGTTGAGATTATTTTAAAACAACCGGAAAAGGATAAAAATCAATTAAATACAACAGTTTGGAAAGATCTTTCCTGAAGGAGAGGTATACCTTTTAGGGTATTCATGACCCAGTGTTAATTCTACTGCTCTGATAAATGACTTTTTTTTGCTGTTTCAGAGTCAAAGAGAGAGCCACTTTCCAGAGTGAATGGAGCTGGGTGAATCACATGGTCTATGGCAGGCTCTGGAGTGCTTAGCAAATGAAGTCATCCAGACAGGATTAAACACAGTTATGTCTCCTTAGCAGAGTCTTGTTTATGGAAAATGAGTTTGGGCAATTGGCTTAGCCTAAGCACATACTGTTCTTTTCTACCTAGGCACATAAGACTTTCTTCTGTCCCAGGCAGAAAACGCTCATGAGTTTAGTTCATAGAGCTGGAGCTTGGAGGAAGGAGGCTGGACTATCTGTTCCTCTGATTTCCCATAGGCTTGGCATGCACCTCAATATATACAGCAGCCTGTGCTGCTTTTTTTTCCAAATGAAATCCTACACTTTTTGACGTTCCTGTGTCTTTTCCAAATGAAGCTGCCAAGAAACACATGAAGTATATATCAGCTGCAATTAGAAAATGGTGGTTTAAAATTATGTTGGTATTTTAAAGCATAAATATTCCTCTTCATATGCATCTAAAATGCAAAAATGCACCAGCTGTGAGGTTTTTCCTTTACTTTAGCTTATGAAAAACTCCGGGGGATCAGGAAATTTAGAGCACAAGAATGGTTTATTTTTATACCTATTTCCCTTGTCATTTCCTTTTCCCATTCCAGTCCCTCTGAGAGGAACCAATTAACTTGAGACATTTTCCACATTCATTAGTATCTTCATTAAAAGAAAAAAAGGGCAGAATTGTTTCAAGACTGGTATTTTGTGCCCAGTAAACTGTGATAACACGGCCTGTCAGAGTGTAGCGAATAGCAAAACTGTTAGAGATATAAAATCTCTGAATTAATAAAACTGTTACATTTTGCATCTGCACCTGTATCAAAATGGAACAGACACCACTACAAAACAGCAGGTTAATAAATAAAACATACTTTAAGAAAGCAAATTAGTGACCATAAATTAAAAGGTGATTGTCAATGCTGTTGGAGTCAGTTGCTGGGAAAGAATCTGATTAACACTTTTCAATAGAAGAACAAGGTCCTGTGACTCCAGCAAAAGGCTTTAACACTTTCAGGCTACAAAGAGTCACCAAAATGTCACCTGGGCTACATGCCACAATCAGAGAGATGGGGCTGCCCCACCGGCATGCTGTCTGGGGAGTCAGAGCCCCTGCATGTTTACTGGTGCATGTTTACTCTTCTCCCTGTCCCTCCTCTCTTTTCTCCTGCCATTTAGTGATGCCACAGCCACCCTGCCACGATCACAACCAGTAGCACAGGCAAGTGATGGGGAGAAGCACAGTACACAGAGGGGCAGGGAGAGCTGGTCCCTTCATGTGTGTGGTCTTCTCACCTGATTTGGCTGGTTGAGGATATTTCTCTTGTCACAGAAGGTTTCTTACATGTCTGCTTTGATTTGGGCCTGATCCTTTGTTCCCTTGCTTCTGGGCCTCAAAAGAAAAACAATAGGTCAGTAACAGTGTAAGAGAGAGTTCCTTTTACTGCGTACACATTGTTCCCTGCTGTTTATCACTGTATTTCTATGGCCATACCACTCCTTTTTGCATACCACCACCTCATTGCATACCACTTTTTTATTATTGTTATTTCTAGGGAATACACTAGCAGGTTCTTTTCCTCTGCTCTTTTTTATTTTTTACTACTGAGAGAGCTGGAGTTAGTTCAAACTGTCCAGCCAAAATTGCACATAATATTTAGAAGTCCTCAGATTTTATAAGACCAAGGTAGATGGTTCTTAAAACCACTTTACTTCTTTGCTATGGAGAAATTAAGCCCAGTGCAGATTTTTCCCCTCCTTCAAAGATTTTTCCCATCCTTCAAAGATCTGTCAAATGTTGTAGGGTCAACATAAGGCACTGAACAAGTATACCTTGGAGTAACTCCAAAAATTTTCATTTTAGGATTAGGAATGCCTGTGTATCAGCAACACTTCTTCCTGCTACTCTCCACACTCTTTGCTTTTTGCCATGCTGAGCAAGTTGTTGTGAAGTTATCAGTTCTCACTAGCAACCCTTCTTTGACCCATTTACCACAAAGAACTCTACAGTCTCTTGCAGTGACAGTTGCCCAGCACATATATGTCTGACACTATTTTTGGTGAAGTTCCAGCAACTTGCTCTGTAATTCCTAGCTGAATCTTTTTTCCTATTATTAGGGCTTTAAAGTTGCCAAGCACTGCTAGCATTTAAGACCTAGGTTTTGTGGCTAAAGTCAAATACAGTCAAATCTGAAAGCAACCAGGGTATATGCTTGAATTAAATGACTGGGATTTTGTAGCTCCATCTCAACTATTAAAATTAGAGAGAGAAAGAGGAGGGAAGGAAAATTAAAGCAATTCTGATGAAGTCAAACTGTCAACTCCAAAATAAAATGTAGGAACTTTTCATAATTCTTAATCTCATCTCCCCAAATCTGTGTAAGGTTAGAGAGGCTTTTTGGTTTAAAAAGTCCGTAGTTCCAAGCTCCTGTATCTTCAAGAATTCACTCCGAAAATTCAGTGTGCTGCTAGGTGAAGGATTAAATGTTTAAAAGTTTTTCTGACTGAATTATCAAGATTACCGCTGCATTCAGCATTCAGCAACTGCTTGCAAATTATTGTTTCTCTGGGGGAAAAAGACCCTCAGTTTTAGGGAAAGGGTTTGCATGCACATGGTAGTCCATATGTTCAGGTGTAGAAAAGAGATTTCTAAATGCAAAATTTATTATGGGAAATATAATAGCTGAGTCCTTGATAAAAACAATACAACATCACAAACAGCCCTGAATGCAACCTCCACCTCTCACTCATATTGCTGCCTTAATTTAGTATCTATTATCATGTTGCTTTAGAGGATTCATTACACATAGATGATAAACCTGAGCCAAGTATCTCAAGCATCTTTCAGAGTATGCAAGCACAATACCTTATAATAGAAAGTATTTCACTTTCAGAGTGCTGAAAAATTCTCATGTTTAAGAACTCTATGTATAGGACAGTTCACCTCAGAAATTATGTTTAGCTTTTTAAAATAACATTTTTTCTGATTTTAATCAGCTTAATTCTTCAGTCTCCTGTACTTAAAAATACAGGAAACAAGAATTAGACAATGGATAAAAGAGCTCATAATAACTAAACCAAAATTTCCTCCCATGAAGTCAGAGATCTGAACCTTGCAGGAATATCAAAGTGCTGCATATATTTTCTGTGCACTAAACTAAATATTTTTAAATACCATAAAGGCTTTTAAAAATAAATACCTTAGAGCACTATTGCTCCTGAAAATATTTTTAAAAGACACAATATTGGGTTTGGTTTCTATATTGTTAAAAAAAAGAAAAGAAATTCTGATGTAGTGAAAAGCAGAAAACAAAGCAAATGTTGTAGCATTCCTGTAGAAAAGTAAACAAACAAACAAACAAAAACCACTGTAGGCAAAGATGTACTGAGCTATCAGATTGTAATGGCAGTGAAGGGAATCACAGACACTGCACTAGAAAAGGGAAACTAGATATAAAGCCAAGTCAATCCCACTACAGAAAATTAAAAAGATAACTAAAGCATGCATATGCATTCTGTTTGCTTTACTTGTCCCTGCCACATGTGTATGGATTTCAGTGGTTGATTGAGGATATGGGAGGTTTTTACATTTTCATGTGTCTGCTACTGGCTTGAGGATGTAAACTCCTCTCCTTGACAGCATACTGCACATGAAGGATGGAAGCTTGCAAAAACAAATGCTAAGTGTTCTCATGCCAAGTTTAGAGCTGTGCATTTCAGTGTTTTCCATGGAGCTGGTTGTACAGTACTCAGTCTGCTCTAGTCGTTAGGGATACCTTTGCCTTCTACACAGGTAAGATGGAGTGATAGAGCCAGAGCACTTTACATGACAAAAAGATGTCTAATATTTCTGAATCTTTTCTAAACCATTGAATAACAGCTGAGACTGTTCTGATGGCACAGGTGCCTTTACAGGCAAAAAATAAGGGGGCAGTAAAACATTTTATCCACTGATTAGTGACAGAGTAGCTGCAGCTAAATTTTGTGAACCTTTTGTCTAATGAATTATGACTTCAGTGATATGCCGATTGATCCAGCTCAAATGAAGTCAACAAGAATCTTTCCATTGATATTTAAGAGAAGCTGGATATAAATAGACCTACAAAGTCAGTAGTCTTCGGGAAATACTTCTTTGGCTTCAGATGGAGAAAAATACAGTCCAGTAAGGCTGTAAATATTTCAGGATGGAGTTATGTACTTGTTGCTGGCACAGCAGACAGTTTCTTTTTATCTGGACATAAAGAGCACCTCAGACAGCTTCTTGATTTCAGCTGGTTAGAACAGTTTTAAAGTTCACAAAATACTGCATTACAAATGGCAGATGTATTCCTCACTGCTGTGGGTCAACAGTGGGAAAGCTTTGAGAGAGCTTAAAAGAACTCTCTGTTTGCCATGTGGATGGACACCCATTGATTTGCTGCATATTCTCTGGGTTAATTGCAACTTTAGATTTTAGTATTTTGGCACATCCATGGATCAGCAAAAACTCTGATACAGCCTTTCTTGGAGTTATTGCAGGACTTGAACTTGTCAATGGTTGAGTCAGAGAGGCTGAGCCTCCTCCTTGTGCTTAAGATGATCCTTTAGAGAGACATTTTCCATGTTTGCTGAAGTTCCCTGAAGAGATTAAATTTATGGACTAAGGCTATTACTAGAACTAGCGAAAGGGGGGTGGAAGAACTTCACAGACCTTCACACACAGAAAATTGCTATGGGATTCAAGTTCTCCAGCAAAAGAACGTGTTAGCAGTGGGCCAAGAACAAAGACGTGAACAGATCTCAAATCCTCAAAAGGACCAGAGGGAATTTAACTAAATGGACACTGAGCTACCTACATCTGAAAATAAACACACTGTGTGGGGAAATAGAAGAATGTGCATAGTGGGGATGGAAGGAAAGTAATTTTCTCCATTAGAATATCTGGCAATATGTCTTTCACTGACTGATGTTAATGAAGCAGATGTATTTTCATCACTACCTGGTAACTCTGGCTGTGCTGGTGTGTATGTGTGCGTGCTAAGTCTGTGTATGTGTAAAAGGACATTTTTTTCTGTCTGCACCTTCCCTTCAGTGGACAAATCTGGCAAGAGGTTACTGTCTTTACCTCTGCTTCTGCATGACCTCTCCTGAGAACAAACACTGTATGGGAAAGCTTTGCCCTGCAAATTTTAATAGCTCCACTAAAAATATTGTACACACACTTAAAAAGATGTCTTATCAGAAAACAATTACGTGGAAGCCCATTTAGAGTAAATTACTGTAGGAAAAACATATCCTTCCTCTCCTCACACAACATCAACACATACCATTACTACGTATCTGCTCCTGTCAGGAGTCCAACCACATATACTGCTACATATTGAAATGTCTGTACATTAGAGAGTTACATACTTTGAGCAGCTTCAGGAACTGCACACAGATTTTAAGCACATTCTGTGCTTCATCCTTATGGCCCAGTTCCTGTTATCCATCAAGCCTGTTTTAAAATAGGATGCATTTTTGGTACTGCAAAGTCAACAGTGCTGGAAAGTTGGCAGGTAGGCTTGTTTAAACAACATTCACAAGTAGTCTCCTGGCAGGTGTTTCCAGAGTGCTTTGAGCACAATTCTTTGGATGGGATATCTGCCAAAGTACATAGCAACAGGGAAAGAAGTGTTTTCCTTTTACCACAGTTGGGACAGTGAAGTGTTTTAGATGCTGCGTTGTGCATCCATTTTGGGAGCTTATTTTGGCACCAAGTCAGAACCTATACAATGGCAAAATACACAGCATCTTCCTGCCTGTTTAATGCAAGTGAGCTCCAGAATACTGACCAGTAGGTTATCTTCCTGACAAGGGACCAGCCTCTGACATGCCTCTTGCGCCAATCTAGTCTGTCAGCTACATAGAAACCTTATACCTTGGAACTCCTTTCTGTAGACTGTCATGCCACAAGGGTTTGTGCAAGTTTAGAGAAAATGTTCGTCTCATAGCTGGCCAAAAGCACAAAATGGGAAGGGAGGATGGGGCAGGAGAGGGATCAGAGGAGCCTTGTCTACCTGGCACTGATTTCTGTTACAGCCAAACCTAGCTTTGCTTAATTGAAACCTGTCCTTGGATTTGAAAAACACAAGACTGGTTTTATAATCCTTCTGGCAGCCTGTCCCCTTCTCAGTATGTGTCCTGGACCTAAAATTACCCTCTGTAATATCCCTGCAGAAATAGTCTCTTAGATATGTATACTCTTACCTACATACAAATGCTCTCTGACCTAAAATAGAAACAGGTATGTCGAACAGTAAACAGACATCAAAGGCTAAAGGAAACATTAACTGAGGGATATGCTGGTTTGAAATTTAATGCTACAGTGAAATAAGCCCCATCCAAAGCCATGGTCACAGCATGTTTGGTTGTTAAGCAAGTTCTTAGTAGTCCAATACCAGAGCTGCAGCTGCAGGTGACCTGCACTCATGCAGCCTTGGCACAGGTTATGGAATGTGCTTTATAGCACAAAACTGTTTTCTAAAGTAAGGGCTTTAGTCCAAAATCCAATTCTAGATCTTGGTTATAAAGAAAAAAAACCTAGGTCAAATCAAAACATTTGTACTTTCCTGGATATGTAGACAACCTAATGAAAAAGTTTCAGATGTCACCTGTTCCAATCACTTGAGTACCTTTCACCATTGAGGCAACTGTGTCAGCATCCATACTGCCAGCTATTTCACCTGAGCTGTGACTGAGTGTGTGACACCACTCAATTCTGCCTCTCTACTCACACCCTTACTCTTCCCCATACTCACCCACCCCACTGGCTGTACAGAGAGCTAACAACACCTTCACCCCTCTCATTCCTAACTCTTGAAGCTGGCACAGGGGCAGAAACCTGTAGTACTCTGTAGGCTGCAAATGACAATACTGTTGTAAATTCTGCAGGAAGACAAGCAGAGTGGGTGGTGACGTTTTTCCTGCTTCATTTTGTAAAAATCTTCATTTCCCTATTGAAATTTTCTGGCATGAAATTTACAGGTTGTTGGAGCAGTCTGCCATCAAATCCAGCTGGCCTGGCTACAAAATATGTGGACTGGCAAGGACCCTCCTTTGTCCTCTGTAACTGCCAACCTTCCTGTTTCACTGAGCCTGTCCTGTTTCCCACCCAAAATTCACCTTGGCCTGAACTAGAGGCAGACTCTTCTCCAGGGGCTTGGCTTCTCCAGTGAGTTGTGACCCCTCCTGTCTTCAAAATTAACCTCAATGCTCTCCTCTTATTAATATTTCATATGTGACTATTTCCATTACTTTGTCTTTTATGTGTAAGTAAAAGGAGGGATCTTGTTTTTTATATCGTATCTTGTGTAAGTTAGAGAGCTTAGGTATGTTCTAACAGACAGGGACTCTGTGGAATCAGGCCCTGTGCAAGCACAATACAAACACAGGCAGCCTGGCATCGGACACCTCCTGGTCCAGGTATAGAGAGTGGATGAGCAGGGTGCACAAGGACACAACTAAACACCACATGGTCACATGGTAGATCTGAGCAGGCCTGCTCTTACTGCACTGTGACATTATGAGACTTGCAGCAAATGGAAGTTTTTAGCAGAATTTATGAGAATAACTGTCCAAAACAAAGTACAAGTGATTACCTCAAGGAAGCCCAGCCCAGCAAGATAGTTAAATATTATATTGTAGGGGAGAGTCTGCAGTATCTTCTTTCTAATAAGACCTTAATAAATTCTTTTCCATTACTTTGTGTAAAAACTGTTTTAATTAATGAAAGAAAGAAACATGAAACAAATAAAACATGCAATGGGTCCAGGAAAATTAGGTATTCTATGCCTAGTTTTGGTGTCTGACTTACAAAACTACTTCTCACTGGTACACACTGATACTAGAGTAATACTGAGGCATTACAGTGAGAGTAGCCAAGTGTTCTTTTCTCTTGTTTTTTAGACATAACCTAGTTATCAATCATTTAATATTCTGAGAGGGTGACATTTACTCTAATGCTGGCTTTGTCCCAGGGGAAGAGAGTAATCCAAGAAAATAAATAGCAACGCTTTAAATATGGGTGAAGCAAAATTTGAGTGACTATTTCCAGAAATGTTTAGAGTACTTGCCAGTCTATGTTGCTCAGATAAAAAAATAGAGTGAATAATACTAGCATGGGTTGTTAAAAATATATATATATATATATATACATAGATGTATTCAGAGATGTTATTGGAATCCTAAGCATTTCCAGGTGTTGTACATGGCTGACAATAGCAAGGATAGAAATTTCCCGGCCTCTTTTTCCTTTTTTTTTTTTTTACTTTTTTCAATGTTGTGAAGGAGACTAGATTCACAAGCCTAGAGAATATTCATTTGTCCTGATATAGATCATGTATGCTCCTGATGACTGGGCTTTTCTATTCTGATCTATGATCACATTTCTTTTTTGACTTGATTTCTTTACATTGGAGCTGTCTACCTTCTCCAGATAATGGAGTAAGACCATCACCATTTTCTACCAAAAAACTTTAGTCCATTCAAGTTGCCACCACAGACACCAATATGAACACAATTACTTGCAGTGATGATAACACTTTTTAGTCATTACCAAAGTAGGCCAAATGTAGTCTAGTGACCTAAAAATCTCAAGTTTACTTTATAAATCCTATAAATCTCTGGATTCCTCAACTAGAAGTTTGATCTGTTGCATCTGACTGATTGTCAGGCTGATAGACATTCTGTTCAAGGGAACAAGGAAATTTTAGTTCTCTAACAATTGTGAGTGGGCATACATTTTCAAACAACTTGCCTTTAATTTCTGGGGTTTGCTGATAATTATTACTTTTAGCTAGGAAGGGCTCCTGTTGGGAAAGGTGCAGTATTGGTGTCACTTTTATAAGGAAAATATTTAAACATAGGTGATCTCAGAGATCTGCATCAGTCAAACAGGCTCTTGGAAATGGAGCTTTGGAAACAGAAACAGAAATTTTGAGAGCTTTTCTGAAACTCAGGGGACATTGCCTGTCATTCTCATTGGTAACTTTTGAGAGAGAAATGTTCCTGGATGTTTCGCTTTCCTTTCAGTTATGGGTGTAATTTTACTCCAATGCTGGCATAGCTTTCTCTATTGTGGGCGCAGGTCTTGCAACCAAATGGAATTTCTGAGAGTGTGGTTGAAAAATGCTTCCTCTAGAGAACCTGACAGAGAAAACACAGAAGAATGTGCTGAATTATCAGTGTGGGTTTTTTTTTTTTTGCATACTAATGCCTGTCACCCTCTTTAAATGGTCACTTCTGAAATTTGTGGGAGTTTATCCGTCCCACTGCCAAATTACCTATTAGGAATCAGTATTAAATCAACTTCTCAGAATGCAAAGAAATCACATCTTTTCCTCTGTTGGGTAAAAGGTGTATGACGGTAATTCAGTGGAGATTTTCCTGAAGAAAATAGAAAGCACTCAAAGCCTTGGAAAAAAATGTTTCCTAAGTCTAGCTGAATGGTCACCAGGCTGTTGATTTGGAGCCAGCTTTCAGATCCTTGTTTGTTTGGACCTGTATCTAGGCACAGCTGCTAAATCAGCTTACCAGCACACCTCTGTGGAACAGATCCTCCCTCTAGTAACTCTCAGCAGCATGTGCTGCTATAGCATTTAGCTGCCAGACACCAAAGTATCAGTTCTGACACATCCCATTTCCTTTATTCACCTCAATAATTGAAATATGTCCAATGCTCTACCCTTTGGATTTTGTGACCAATTAATAAAGGGGATAGAGAATGTTAGCTGGCTGATTAGCTTGTTCCATTGCATGGAAGGCAGTTTAGGAAATCCCAGCCCATGCAGCATAGGAATATGGAATAACAAAATTTAAATGTAGGAAGAACAAGAAAGAAGTAGCACATTAGAATTGCCTGTTGGAAGGCAACGCACATTCTAGCAAGACATGAGGACAAGGCTAGGAAGGCAAAAGAGATCCCAGATTCTTTGGAAGGGTGCTGCTGCCAGAAGTCTTAGGGAGGGATTCTCAGTGGAGACACCCAGAGAAGACCATGGATAAACATAGGCTGTTTTCCTACAGGTTGTGGTCTCCTGAGCTTTGTCAATACAACATCTCATTTTAGCTGCTATTGTGTTTGTGTTCTGTTCTGTGACACCACCTAGTTCTAACTGTCCTATTCCAGGCCTGTTTTAAAAATAACTGGCAGAACTCAAGGATTTGTTTTCCAAATAAAAATCTGAGATTATCTTCAGACTTCAATATGCAAGTGAGAATGGCTCTACTTGAAACGACCATTCCCTCATCATGTCTTATATACCAGAGACAACCAAACAATTTTCAATTTTTTTTTGAGAATAAATATAATGGGAATAGCAATCAACCTTTCCTTTTAATTTTTTTTAACCTGTTTTTAGTTCTGTGTTAATGCTCAGCTTCTAACTTGCTGAGCAAAAGTAGCAACTGTATTTCCAATTCATCATTCTGTTCTACATATTTTTTCCAGGAATAGTGTAGCAAATAAATTCACTAATAGCATTCTTAGAAACTATGAATTTTAAATGCATGTTAGACTTCATCTGCAGAAAATAAATTTTCAACTCATAAAACTTAATTTTTAGACAAGATAATCTCAATCATATTTCAGCATCTTAATTCCATCTCAGCTCAAAATTAATGCCATACAACTGAGTTGAAACAGACCACTGCCACGCTTTTAAACCAGTACTGAGCAGAGTCAAATTAGTTATTGCAAATAACCCCTAGTTGTTATTCTGGCACAGAACAGGAAAAATACTCTGTGGTGAATGGATCCAAACCAGGCTAACTCTCAGCCTTAGAATTTTAATTATTGAATATCCTTACCCAACTGTCTGTAAAAGATGCAGTCACTGAACTTTGAAAGGCATATGCATTGGAAGAAAATTGGAAGGTGCTCACTATTTATTTCCAAAATTTTCATTTCATTGAAGTACATCATTTGTTGCAAAATATTTACCAGTTCCATTAATGAGTGAAAGAAAGAAAAGAAAGTCATACAACAGCTTCAAAATAGAAAATGGAGGTAGTATTGACTGTCTTAGACTGAAGGGCAAAGAAGACATTTCTCCTTCAGAGCAGGCTTCAACTGGTGCAGGAAGCCCTGTACAATGGAATTCATGTCATAACACTTCAGTCTTCAGGAAAGTAGATGTTTAATTTAGTATCTGCCTCAGTGTGCTCTGTAGCCGGCGGCAAGTAGGCACCTCCTGAAAATCCTCATCCACCTCAGATGGGTTGAAATCTCCTCCCCACTGATTACAGAGGAAGCTTCAGTAACCAGCCTGATAGCTCAGACAGCCCTCTTTCAGTAGGTTAATGCTGAGTGAGATGAACCCTTCTTAGGGGAAGGCCAAAATTACAGGTCAAGGTTTATTGTGTGCACATTTGTATTTTGTCACGAGGGCCTCTGGCTGGTGAGGGACAAATGTATCCATGACGTGGTTGTCCAGCTCCTGGAGTGGTTCTCACTCTGCAAAGCACAACAGCCCTGGGGCTGGCAGCACTGGAAAAGAGCAGCTCAAGGAACAATGGGCTCGCAGCTAAGCTGTGCACAAATGAGGAAAGGAAGCCATTTGTCATCCCTAGGCCTTAATGGAGAGCCACTTCCTATTAATTAAACACAGAAATTGAAAAAAAAGAAAACAAGAAACTTACGTAATGTGATCTCAGAGCTGGCTGATTTGCTAATGTAAAACACAGGGTGGAAAAAAAAAAAGGCTGATAATGTGGAACAGTAGGGCATGACTGCTGATCTCATAGAAAAAACATGCGGAAAATACTATTCAAAACACTGGCAAAATTACTTCATGTGAAAGGCAGATTTCTTCTCTTCCACTGGGCAGAATGTTCCAAAGGAACCTGCATGCTTCTGCATGTGTGCTTTTCCCATTAGCAGGCATACAGAAGGCCTGGGTACGGCAGAGTCGAATGGGCAGTGTTTGGTTCACACGGTGTGTGAGTCTTTGCCCTAGAATAGGGTGCTGATAGATTTTATCTGAGACTTTCCCTGCTCCAGCCCCGGAGGTAAGGCTAGGAGAATTTTCTGAGGTTTCAAGGGTTTGGGGGGCAAAATAAAGTTCCTTACCAGATGCAGTCATTCACCTCTAGCTCTCCAGACTCGAAGGGTTAGAAAAGCAGAATCAGCAGCAGGTAATTAGCCCAGCCCTTGCTTTTTAAAACTGCAGTCTGGAGCATGGGCAAATGACCCAAGGCACTCCTTACTACTCTCATTTAAACATGCAACATGTACACTTTTTATTATTTTGTCAGTTGTGGATGACTGAAGAAATAGGCATTTGTTCACACAGAACAAAAAAAAAAAATAAAATCCCCTCCCTTCATGATACTATAAAAAAATTTAAATTTACCTGAAAAAACTTCCCTCCTCTTTCACATACTGCAAAAAAGGGTTTAATAGTGACTGCTTTTGGAAAAGTTAGTTTACTGTGCTAAAAATAGAAGATGTCCAGTATTTTGCATGAAATGTGGTGTTCAAAATCATTAGTATTTACTAAAATTTTAGGAGGGATTTCTCTAAGTGCTTATGAATTCCAACTCCCACTATTACACACTCAAGCACTACGCAGTTTTGCTTTTATTGGCAGGCAAAGGGGTTTGACAGGGGTTGATCAGAGACTTGAGAAACAAAATTGTTGGCCTCTGTTTCTCATGCAGTTTTTCCTTCCATCACAAAATTTATAATAAGCCTGGACATTGAATGACATTCCATACAAGCTGAAAAATGAACCCAGATGTCCCTTTGGAGGTGAGCATTGTCCTCTCCCGAACAGGCATCTCTCCATCACTTCCCTGGAGGTAAATGTGCCATATCAGCACTGCTTATGTGAGCAGAGTCTCTGTCACCCCCTTCCTTCCTAGCAAACCTATGTTTCTTATCTGTGTATTTTTGGAAACATCTGAGTGAAGACAAAACTAAAGTTTTAACCCATGCCCAGTAATAGAAAAAAAAGCCGTCAAATCCTTTACCCTGGATACTAGGTGCTTGTTTGTTCATTGGTGTATTATTTGTATTATTTTGTTCTTAGTTACCAGCTTCTCTGACACCTGGTGTTATGACACCTTCTAATTCTTTGACAAATGGAGTGGCAAAATGAATTATTTTATTGCTCATAACTGTTGCATGCACTGTCTTGCCTCAGTAGTGTTATTGTCTGGATCAAACTAGTCTACTTCAGGTAAAATCTACTAGGAGTGCCCAGTTTTAGGCAACAGTATTTTTGTTAGGTCAGGCACTGTGCTGACTCAGATGTAGCTTACAGTGGCTTTGGGTTCTTTTTAAAGAGCTGAGCAGATGTCATGGCAACTGACCCAGGCTAAGAGAAGCAGGTGGGGTATTACTAAATGGAGCTTTGATATTTTCGGTGCCAGTTCACTGGAGAATAACCTGACATCTATATGTATATATATATATATATATATATATGGCACTCAATCATGATTTTGAAGTATTTTTTTCATTAAGAAAATGGTTTTGCGTAAATTCTGACCTTAGGCAAAACAGCCTTGGCATTTGCAGAGGCTCTAAAGATTGTTAATATTTGACTAGTCCCTATAATTTCAGCAAACCAAGCATCAAGTGCCATAAGGGATATGGAGTGTAACGGGAGTTTGTCTTTTTATTATTCATGTAGGAAACATACGTTATTCTGAGTCATTGCATTTACTAAGAATAGATCTAAGAGCTGCAATAGTCCACAACAGATATCAACAAGAAAGACAGGAAAATCAAAGATGGCACACAGGTATTCTTTCATGCTATGTGATCTAGAGGCAGGAGAAACATCATAGAAGAGAGATCTGTAAAAGGCAACACCTCCCTGCTGCTATTTAAATTCGAGCTGCATTGGAAACCACTGTCTCATAAAGAATTGAAATACCATCAGTAAAACATTCTGTCTTGGTGGTGCAACATGCCCTGGATTCTGGTGATCTTTTACTAAGCAGGTTTTAATCTCTATTTTGGGGGAAGAAAATTTCATCCTGATGCAACCCTTTCAGATAGGCTGCTGCCTCCTACATAGAGCACTGGGAAAAAAGACTTTATTACCTAGATAACGGAAGTTATGTAATGTAAATTGTGCCCCGCATTTTCTTCTGAGAAAATTTTCTTCGCTCTCTCTCTTTCATTTTTAAAACAGCTGATAATAAGTCGTGCCTTAATGTAGGGCTGAAATCTTAATCCCAGTTTTATGAGGTCTATTAAACTGATATGTATTGTGCTATGTGGGAATTAATCCCAGGTGGCCTCCAGGAAAGCCTGGTGTCTCTAGTTCTCAAGTGATTGTCTCCTGTGCATGTGATCTGTGTGTTTTCCAGTGTGTACAGTGTATTGTGTATTACAATTTAATGAGATAAAGACAAGTGGAATGTGCACACTTAATCAGTTCAAATGATAGTATTTCCTAACCCATATCACCAAGAAAGGCTCACAGCTGTTCAGGCTCATTCCAGTGAGTAATAGCTTTCAAAGAAAAATGAACCATAAAAAATAGTAGAAATCAAAATGTAATTAGAGTTAACTAGTAATCTTTCTGTCTTAATTACAGCATTGCAATTGTCTTTACTTCAGAGAGAGAACTCCAGAGAGAATTTTGCCCACTGGATTGTTTAGAGGAAAAAATCAAAACCCTGTAATTTTTTCTCTCTTGTGTGGTTTCTTCCTTTATCCTTGAAACTGTCAGGTTCATGTCTTTTTAATTTCATTGTCTGGGAACGTTAGCTGTGGTATGGAAGTGACAAAGAGAAATTGAGTATTTCTGAAAGCTTATGGAAGAACTGGGCAAAGTTTTAAGAGATCATCCTCCACATTGCTGCAGAAGCTAGTGATTTATCTTTTTCAAGGAAACTGTTTAAAAAGTACTTGAAGCTACTTTTAGGAAGCAGGGTGTATTACTTCATGTACTTTGAACTTGGTTTATTTATGTTTCTCCAAATTTGATCTACCTCTCTGCTCCTCACCCTTCATATCCCCTTTCCAGGACGTTTCTCTAGTGCCTGTTTTTGCCCTTTCTTAGATTGCCCATATTCTGAACTAAGTTCTTCTCTTTTTTCCCCTTTTCATCTTCTCCACTCTTATCTTGTCTTTCCTATAATGAGCTGTTTAATCCCATAGGTTTTCTTGAAGAGAGCATTATGGGTATACTCTGACTGTCTTCTCAAGGCCTTCCCTTCCACCTCAGATGTCTCTCTGCTCACCACAACCCTCCTGCAGCTTCATTTGATTGTCAGGTGGGATTCACTCACATAAACATAGGTGTCCAATGCTTAGGGTATTCCCTAAAGCTTTCAGTTGTCTGTCTTGAAAACTTTCACAGGGCCCATGTCATTGGAGGCTTTCATGACTATGTTAGGTAACTGAATTGTTTTCTCTTAAACCCTCTTCCTCTTCTCTGGCAAAGCAACTTGTTCTCTGTGACAAATACACAGTCTGTAGGCACAAGACAGCCTGTCAAATGTCTCCTCTCTGGGATATCTATTTCCTGGGAAGCTCCAGCTGCTGTTCCCCTTGAAACTCTTTTGCACAGTATCAACTTCCAATTCTGAAAGAGTTCTAGAAAAATGAGTAAGTCACTCATTCACATCAAGGGATAAACCGCATTTACCAGCAGGATATTGAAGAAAGATAGACAAATTATCACCCATACTTGAATCTACATCCTGATTTATCTCACTATGTATTATCACAGGAGGCTTGACAGAAGGAAATGCATGCAGGATTTTATCCCACTTGTAGCTCTAAATCCTTATTTCTCAGATTGTGACTTTCCCTTGCTAGTCTCTGATAATCCTTCTTTTTATTTTTCCCACATGAGTTCCTGTGAAAATGCAGCTCAGTCAGGAGTTTTAGGTGCAAATCTGAAAGACTGAACAAGTGCAACTTGTGCTCAGATTCTGATACCCTTTTGTTTTCCCAAAGCATTGATCCGTAGAGAGCCTGAAGAGTAACTGGGAAACTCAGCAGTACTTCAGAAAAACAGGGCTTTGGAAATGGTGGCAATAGCTTCATTTTTCACCCACTAATATCTTGCAAAACCCCACTTAGCTCAACATAATTCTTCCATGAATTTGGCTAAATATTTGACCTTATGTGTCAGATTAGGAAACAAATTACAGAAAATGCAATGTTTTTCTAAGAAATTAATCCAGTGTAGCATAGAATGTGTCTGGTCAATCTAGAATCCATCATCCTGGGATTTTCTTACATGTGCAAGTATTACTGGAAGGAGTCTAAAGAACTGACCCTTGGGAACCCTTTTTTATGGGAAAAAAAAGACAGAAAACATGAGTTTGTCGAGAGGGTTGAATGATTTTTCTTAAAGACATTCTTCAGTGAGATGGGAAAGTGTCTATCTGAAAACCAGTTCTTTTGCCAAATTTTTAATCTCCTCCTCAATATCTTTGTAATGACAGACCGGGAAATCTGTGGGCAGCTGTTACCAGCAGTAGTTTTGCCTAATTTCCTATCAAAAAACACCCAAAAAAACCCACCACAACCAAAGAAAACACCAGCAAAAACCAAAACCTGCCCATTTTAGCCTACTGTCCTGCTTTCAGACACAGTCAAAAATTTGATGTAAGTTAAGATAATGAACACTGACAGGTGTTTAATATTGTTAAAGACAGGTGTGTAGCACTGTTCTTGTACTTGCGTGTGTGAAAGGATTCCCTCCTGATCTCCCCTGAAGACTGACTGAAGAGAATTAACATTCAGAGGTCATAGTCTGATCTCATGGGGCTGTGTCACAAGATGGAAGAAAACATTTGGCCATGGACAAACCCCGATATCAGCACAGGCTGGGGATGAAACCATCAAGAGCATCCCTGGAGATAAAAACTTGGGGGTGCTGGTGGATAAGCGGACATGACCCACCCATGTGCACTCACAGCCCAGAAAGCCAAACATGTCCTGGGCTGCATCCAAAGCAGCGTGGGCAGCAGGGTGAGGGAGGGGATTCTGCCCCTCTGCTCTGCTCTGCTCTGGTGAGACCCCACCTGGAGAGCTGCATCCAGTTCTGGGGCCCACAGCACAGGAAGGACATTGACTTGTAGGAGCAAGTCCAGAGGAGGCCACCAAGGTAATTAGAGCGATGGTGCACCTCTCCTGTGAGGAAAGGCTGAGAGAATTGGTTTGTTCAGCCTGGAGAAGAGTAAGATTCAGGGGGACCTAACAGATCCTGAAGGGAGCCTACAAGAAAGGCTGGAGAGAGAGTATCTACAAGGGCATGTAGTGATAGGACAAAGAGGCTTCAAACTGAAAGACAGCAGGTTTAGATTAGCTATTAAGAATAAATTCTTTACTGTGAGGTTGGTAAGCCTCCCTCTATCCCTCACTCTCCTGCAGATCACTGGCTTTACTTGGCAGCTCAGTGACCACTTACTATTGTGGAGCATGTCCCCAGTTTGTCAGGTGTCCAGCAGCCAGTCAGCCCTGAGAAATGGCAGAATTGTATCTCTGCAGGGTTTGATAACTGAGACTTTTTGCAAAAGAACCCAGAACCATCAGGAGAAGTATTTGTAAAGCAATTGGAATAACTTCCGAGGAGTGCTTTCCAGACTTTTCCAGCCTCACAGCTCTCTTAGATAACTATTCCCTCTCATCCATTTTCATTTTCTTGGGTACTTGGGTAGCTACTTCTAAAGCCTATTGCTCAAAAAAATTCTTTCTAATTTGCAGGGGGTTTATCCCTGCACATGGTGCAGAGCCAGAAATCAGTCTCCAGTGACGGATAAAGTCTTCCCCTCAATTGCCTTTTAACCCTTTCCTTAACTTGGGCTTAAGTGTCTAGAGTAGATACGAAGAACCAAGTTGTAAACTCTTAAAAGAATAAGGAATACAACTTTGCTGGGAAAATACACTCTAAACATTTCAGCTCTAAATACAATGATTAAGAATCAACAATATTTTTTATCCACTTTATCACCGGAGTTAGGTGTTACCATTTAGTAGGAACTTCTATGTTATTGATTGTTAAGTCAAAATATTTTCTGTGACAGGTCACAAAATGGTTTTGCAGCATTTCCACACAGCTGGAGAAATAATCATACAAGCAAAAGGGCAGCAGCTGTGACATTTCAAAGTCTTACCAGGAATGGAATTCTGGAAATGTAACAGATGTTTAAAAGTCCCCATCATCTGTCTAGTCCCCCATCTCTTTCTCTTTCTTGCCTATATATGTATTAAATAACAAGTAAAAGAAATTACTGATACAGTATAGTTCTGGTTTCTAATTTATATTTTCTGATACTTGAAAGAAAATATATCCATATTAAAAAAAAAAAAAGTAGAGGTATTTGTCTTAGAGGTTGGATGTCTCAGCTTTAAGTATTAAGTTGTGCTTTAAGAATGAATAAGCTGTAGACATCCATTTGAATCCAGTAATTCAAGGCTGTGCTGTGAAGCAAAGATTGAAAGGAAACCTCCAAAACTGGAAGTGCACAGCAGCCATTGACTAACTTTCAGGCCACCAAACAAGTGAATGGATAGCTTGTTTTTTTCAGCATATACCTGAGTCTCACAGACCATACTGGTTGCATGCACTGTGAAAATTATTATCCTGAGATTGCAAGTTTGAAGACTATGGATGAATTGCAGGAAGAGAAAATTACATAGTAGGCAAGTGCAATCAGCATAGTGATTTTTAGGAGCTAATTTTTTAGTGACTTGCTCTCTGTCTTCAGGAATAGTTTGAGTTTGCACAGATTTTCTTGAACAATTCTATTTTAGAGCATTTTTCCTCAGGCAAAAGGGACATTATTTTCAGTTTACAATTCTTCAGACAAAGCAAAAGAACAATTTATTTAGCACTCTGAAATGTTTTTATATGTATTTCACATAACAGCATCCATATTTCATCTGTATTTCATCCTCTCAGCAATAGTATAATGCAGAGGAATACTGACTAGCATGTTTTGCTGTTCTTAAAACTTGATTTTCTTATTTGATTCATTATGAAGCATGTTTGCACTGTGGGTACTCAATTTACCAACTTCTGAAGGTAGTTTCTCCATGGCCACCTTTAAAAATAAACTCTTCTTGACTTCAGTGTCATCAAGAATGTGTGTTAGGCAGAATCAAGAAAAAGCACACAAGCACTCAGCAGGAACAGATGGCAGTTTCAGATTTGAAATCTGAGAATCCACTGGTATCGTTAATATCATATAAAAATGGCTAAAGGCATCTATTGGTGATTTTACTGTACCAAAGTGAGGCTGCAGCAATGAAGGATGTATTCTGAAAGATTTAGCAATCCTGTGCAGAGCTACTGTTCATGGAGTTCAGTTCCTTTGGGCCATCTCAGTCACAGACTGTCCAAGATTCTGACTGTGCTCATTGGCATCAGGTTGGGTTTTGGTTTATTCAGTTTGGAAAACTTCCTGGTTCCTGCATGAGTGCTGGGGCTTTTGAGAATCTGGTCATTTAGTTGAGATGTTCAGACCTTCTAAATGGCAAGTTTGTACTGCAGTGATTTGCATGCATGTTCATGGAGGACAGAAGTGTGGCAGGGGGAATCTCTCTTGGCCAGCACAGCCTGTTTGTAACCTACTGACAACACAGGGCATAGTTGTGCCAAAGTAAAGGGAGTCTTCTGTGTCACAAGGCCTTATCCAGAAGGGGTCCAGGAGGAGGCTCTGCCAGCTGATCCCCATTAGCACAGCTCAGTTCAGTCCGGATGGGTGAGCTCCTACCAGGAGACACGAGTTGGCACATTTTGCTAAGTGTTCAGAGCACGTGGTGAGGCTGTTGATGTTGCTAAGGTGTTAGTGAAATACCTAGAAGGGAATTCTGCCTTAATATGAGTTATTTTTTTGTTACCATGTCCACCCACACTTACCTTGTCTTCTTTGTCCTCCTGTATACCCCTCAACCACTGTTGAACAGTGCAACCACTACCACTTGTACTATGTCAAAATGCCTACAGGGAACTGTGTAGATGAAGCACAGTCAGCTCAGAATAAACCCAGGCAAGGCTGAAGTGTATCTGGCTGAAAGGAGAAACACTTTGAAGAGCTGGCCAAAACATTGTCACCACCTTTTCTCAAAGATATATAGCCCTTATTCATCAAAGTTATGGCTGACTCCTCGTTAGACATGGATGATCAAATTTACAGCAATTCCCAGAAATACTTTCTCTCACTTTCAGCTCACTAGGAAACTCCATCATTTCCTTGTGGATGAACATGTCGTCCCAGTGATTCATGCAATTGTCACCTCCATCCTGAACTCTTGCAACAGAAGTGGAACCCAAAACCTGTGAATAGATCCAGAAGGTCTCTGCTGACTTTTTCCATAGTGTAAGGTGCTTTTAAAACTGAATGGCTGAACTCAGGGCCCTCAGCAGGCTTCCACTTTCTCTCAGTACCTGTTTACAGCCTTGGCCATAATTTTCAAAGGAATTGAAGAAATGTCAAAGTAAATTGGATAACTCTGATGTGCTTTAGATCACAGGGTTCAGGAAAAAATGTGTGAGAACTATTTGCAAAATCAATCTAGTTTTGCTTTGCGATATCTGTACCTCTTGCCAAGGTAATGCTGCTGTGGAATGCTCTTCTGGATTCTGATCATCTTGATGAAATATTGGTGTATTCCCTGTGTGATTGGGTGGGAGAGGAAAGGAGCTTATTACCACATATGAGACAATTCAACAGCTGTTTTTATTCCATAATCCTCTCTTTCTTTCACCCCCAAAAAACAAAACAAAACAAAACTAACCTCCCAAAAGTACCCCATAACTTAGTGAATCTTGATCCCACAGACCACAGACAGGTATGCAGAGGCAACCAAGGACTTTACTATTGTTTTTGATGTTCTGTGGAAGAAATTCAGATAGTACCTTGTTCTGTTTAGGATTTAAGGCTTAGTAGCTCATTTTTTTACCTTCAGACTCTTTCCAGCTTCAGTTACATTTATTTCAAGGGAGGCCATAAAGGTTTTCAAGTACTCTGGGGTTTAAAAAAATTTGAATTCTAGAGCTCCATTAGTAAGACCTTCTGAATGCAAAAGTCAGTTCATGTGATTTATTCACATGGAAGAGAATTTGTTTCTGCTTAAATACTGAGAAGTTCTCTGCTGCTTCATACTCAATTTGAGGTTGCTAAGACAGTGTACTTCTTATAACAAAAATGTTATCTGTGTGATAACAAAAATGTTGAAATTTGTCAAATAAAGCAACAGTTTCATTCGGAATGAAAACACAGGAGGCTGGAAGGAGGTTGTATTTAGAAATTGCTTTTTAAACAGTGTAACAGTTTAATATTTAGGTTTATTTTGACAAGTGACTAAATATAAGAAGGTACAGGTTAAAGCACTGTAAAAGGGGTGGTTTCCATATGATAGTAAAGAATGTGAATAAAAGTAAAATAAACTGAAAGGAATACTCCATCAAAATGCATGTTTTTCTTTGGAAAAGTGGGATAGTAAGGGTTGACATAGCTTAGGTGAAAGTGAGGATACACAGATTGTTACGGCACTGAGGCCAAAAGGCTTGCAAGAGTAAATTGCATAGGAAAAATGCTTTTGTTCTTCAAAATATAAATCACCCTTGAGTCAGTATTCCTGTCACAAGGAAAATTCATGGGCAAACTGACTTGCCTACAACCTTTTTCATTTTAAAATATCTTACAGAGCTAAGAGGCCAATGGCCATATGTTTTACCAAGCTATATGGACCAGAATTAGGTCTCAGAGATGTGCTTGATCCTAAGCTGTGAAGCACCAGCTGGGAAATGGGCTGATGCCTTGAATTAAACTGAGTAGCAGACCTGACTAGAATTCATGACAGAGAGCCGGCTGTAAATCTGTGACTAACACACACTTCTATGGAGAAGAAGATTAAAAGTTCATTTGCACCAATCGGGGGTTGTTGTCTTGGTTGTTCATGTGGCTAGAGAGCAGTTGTGTGTCTATAAAGTTCTTCCCCAATTTCCTTTTCCACAACCATTCTGGCTGCATTCATTGCGGGCTGAGACATACATTGGCCAAACAAATCCTTGCTGTGCTTTGGGGCAACCTCGCAGCCCAAACTGCACATCTGATGAATGCAACTCGTTCAGAGTAGGAGGAATAAAGGCTGGTAGAAAATATCTGCTTATGTATGACTGTCAATGTTTTGGGAACAGAGCCTGCCTTTTGGCTCTGTGCATTCAGCAAGCTGGGTTAGATGATTTTTCAAGGTGCCTTCCAGCCCAGGATGTTCTGTGATTCTATAATGAAATTAATTATTTACTCTATCTTCTGTATGCAACAACTGCAAAAAAAAGGGAGAAATAATCATTCCAAACTGCCATTCTTGCAGCAAAACTGGGTAGGCAGGCAGGCAGAAACACCCAACACAGATGTTACTGGTGGGAGCCACTCATGGGAAGAGCCATTTTCCCATTCACAGTGACTATTTCTGGGGAAAATGGGCACCCCAGAGTGTATAGACAAGGCATTAGATGTGCAGTTAATAAAATTCACCCAAATACTTCAGCATAAATCTCCACACTCCTGTCAGATTGAAGGCAGAAATGTTTGTCCCAAGCAGACCCCATGAAGCTTAAACCATGGCTCTGCCTTTCTGCCATGCATGGAGGAACTTCTGCAAGAAATCCAAATTTATCCATGTAAAAAGAGCCTGGTAGAAATGGCAAAGAAGTTCAGAAAGAGAGATTAGTTGAAAACAAAAAAGCTAAAGGATCTCATTTTCCTAGTTGCCATGGATTAGAGAAGTGTTCTGTCCTGAGCCCACAGCCAGTGAGAAGAAGCAGCTGGAGCTAGACAGAGATTTGCTGCACACACTTTTCCTACTATTATCATATTTTTTTGGAGATTCCTGTAAATTTTGGTCAGAAAAGATTATTAGTTAACATAGTCCGACCCACTTTTTCTTTAATTCTGACTTAGTCCAGTAACTTGTCTTTAGTTGCAACACATTTCCTCAATCTGAAGACATCAAGAAATGCATCTGGACCAGGGTTTTTTTCCAATGGTCAGTCTTCCTTCCAATTTTCAAAAGAATGTATGTCATTTCACAATCATCTCCATTAAGCTTCTGGTCATTTATTACACATGATTTTTTTCCTGGTATTTTCTCTAGATGAGCATAATTAATGGAGACATCTCAGTCTTATTCTTCCCAGCTGAATTAATCTCTGGCAACATAAACCAGGAGTAAAGCTGACAGTGTCCATGGAGAAACAGCATTGGTTTAACTCAAATAATTCATTTTAGGTTGCATTTTACTTAGCACAGAAGGCTCTCTACCATCACCACCCTTCTTTAGGGACCTGAGGCAGTTACTGTAATTATTGCCAGTGCTCCTGAGACCCAAGAAGTTTATAAAAATTAGATTGTATTTTTCTTTTAATGATAAATTCGCATTATTTGAAGATTATATTTTTATTATTGTTCTTCAAATCTGGAGAAGATTCATCAGAGTAGTCTGAAATTAAACTTTAGTGTTTTTTAATTACTTCTTCATTTATCATTTAAGTGGCAAACTGGGGTGTAGAGGAGGAAGAGGAGTGGCAGTAAAACCAGCAAGACAAGAACTTGAGAAAATTTTAAATATTTTTGAAATATTTAACAGAATGTGCTCAGGAAATGAAATGCCATTCCCTTTCAAAGCTTAGAAAATATGTATTTCTTTAAATTTTCTAAGAAGTCTTCTCCAAATCTTAGTCCTCTCTAAGGTCAAGAATAAGGAGAACTCCTGGGAAATATAGAACTAAGCTGGTTTATCCAACAGATCCTCTTAGGGATATCATAAAGAATATTTCTTGTGCAACTTCTTCAGATCAGGGAAATCTGCTATATTTGCTGCTTCCCTCTTTTCCTTCCTTTGTGGAGCACAGTGGAGTCATTTCTCAGGGGTGTCACAAAAAATGAATACATGGATCTAATGGCTATAGCTCACACTGAAGAAAAACAACATTCCTGATCAAGTGAGCAATATGAATTGTTTAAGCTTCCAGCATGAGAAGAGTTCTTACTACCCAGTAAGACTTCAGTAGTTTAGGAACATTAGAAATTAGAAAAGCACTCAGAGTAAATAGCAGTAAAATAATTATAGTTCCTGGGAAAGGGTTTAGAGTTTTGCTTTAATACTAAAATCAGGACCTTGTTAGGTGAGCTAAAGGAGTACTAATGCCTTCATCCTTTCCTGATGATTCATGCTGAATCCTGATTGTCAGATGTAGTTTGACATTAACGAAGGTAAATAAATCCACAGATGTCTCTCTCACTTATTTAATCTAATTGATTCTGATTATAAATCAAGAACTTCTGAGAATGTCATAGTTTATTCAAGGAAGAAGGTCAGACACCTTCGAATTTGACTGCCTATGTTTTATTCTTGGCCACAGCTCAGAGGTACACCCAGTCACCTGTGCTAATATTTTGCAAAAGTGTTTGAGCTTGAACATTAAACCCATGACAAATATCAGTCAGTTTTAAACAATGCATTTGTGCTCTGCTCCACCTGAACAAGGAGTATTTATGCTGCACTCTCCTCCTCCAAAGGAAGGCCAGGTGGCACTGTTGCAAAAACGCTTGCTAACTCTGTCAACCTATGTGTAAACTGGTAGTCTTAGAAGAGCTGCTTCTTGTCACTAGTGAGGCATTGTTTTATGATTCTCCCCAGTAAAAATTGCTTTCCTTGCTTTAATCTCGCTGCAAAAGCATTGTAGGTAGGTTTGCTGTCACAGCAATAGCACAAAATACTGTACAATGCCAAAATACTATGCTACAGATGAATTCTTAACACATTACTCTCCAAGAATATCTTTCCACCCAGATTAAAAAGAGTGGCACTTTTTTCTCTCATTTCCCTTGGAAGCCTCTTCAACAGCTATTTAAAATAATTCCTTTGTGGATTATTTTGTCTGAAATTACTGAAAATCTTAAATCTCTTACCTATACTCATATGATAAGAGCAGTAACAGAACTGAGATGGGACCATAAGTAATCACAGGAATTGATTCCTCTTTTCTTCCTTACACTGCCTAACCTACATGAATAGTAGCTGGACATGACAGGTGCTGCTGCAACTGTAGATTTTCCCAGGGCTCTGTTCTGACCTCTAACGTCTGACAGAGATTTTTTGCTTTTGCTGGCAAGAGCAGTTAAAAACCAGCTGTCATTATCAGCTGAAATGAAATTCAGATAGATGAAGATTTCCTTCATCCGACACAATGAAGTTTCACACAGAGACTGAACAGAACCTGCTGGTGTGTTTCAGAGGCTGACAACAGCCCAGGAGCAGTGTAGAGCTAGGTTAGTAATCTAAGGTCACTGAGACTGCTTAGCTGTGACCATAGCCACCCTGGGCTACTGATAGAGTTTCTTTGTACACTGCTGGAGAAGCAACTGTTCATACAAATAACCTATATCACACTTTTACAAGGAAATTACCCAATGCATCAGAAGATGAGGGTTTTCAACTCAAGCTCATTTCAAGGCAACTGCTGTTTCTGTGCTGCTCAGTGAGCACAACCCATTCAAGTTTAATTTCATTACAAACAAAGATAACTAATAACATACACTTTAGAAAGACTCCTTTTCCTAGAATGAGATGTTTGCCAAAACCCTTTGCAACAAAGAGCTAAGAGCAAAAACTGTTTTAAAAACTCACACGTGTCCCTGGGGAGTGCTGTGCTCTGCTTACAGTGCTGTCCTTTCCTTTGGGCAACAGGTGTTCTGAGCCTCTCAGTGCCCCATCAGCTCTCACCTACCCAGCTCCAACCTGGGTTTTATACAATGGCAGGAATATTACAATAATTTCTTTGGAATGGCTTGATGGTCCACACTCATCTGTTATCCTATTTCTATGCTAAATCTCTTAGATGAAACAACCTACCACTCCAGAAGCAACAATTGAAAGGTATAAGGTCAAACTAAACAAGGACTGTCTTTTGGATATGTTTCTTGAGTTAATATTAGAGATGTCTATGCATATAATGTAATAAAATGAGATCACAAAATGGAAATTTCTACAGACCTAGGGTGGCTGATTTGCAATCAAATGTTAGGCCTGTAGGAAAATTCCTGAATATTCTAGTTAGTATTAATCTTACCGATATGATCTAAGTGCCCTTTTTTAATCAGTGTCAAGAAAGCAAGACTCTACTGAATTCAATGGGACAAATGTCTGGCCTCAAATTTTCTATATGTAGAGTTTTCTAAATTAGCTAGAAATGGAGCTAAACCAGAGCTGGGGTTGCACCCCAGACCCCAAAGCTTTGAGGAAGTTTTGGCTGGAATACAAGTTTTGCAGCTGGTCTTTGATCTGAAAGGAGCAAGCCCAAAGCCAGGATAAGATCTCCTGTGAATGCTGAATAAAATTGTGTTTGGATCCAGATTCAGACTTTACAACGTGGGGCCCATCTCCTAATGGTGCAGGTGAAGGCCAGAAATGTCTGCCTCTGCAGAAGAAGGCAGAAAGCCCTCAGCAGATGCATGCTCTGAGAAGCACAGCTGCCTGTGTACGAGAGCACCAGCATGGCAGGGGTGAGCCCACAAAGAAGTGTCTGTGGTAAACTGCTTTGCAAAAGCTGAAAGTGTGCACTCTTTGCAGAGCAACAGCAGAAGGTTATTCTGTGGGTGCTGCAAAACAACCTCTAATTCCTGTCTAGGGCTGCAAATGCTGCCTTTGCAAAATGTGTATTAGGCTTTGAAACCAAAGTTCACACTGGTTCCCAGTTATCACATATTGGCTTGCACACTCTATCAACACCTGCAGTTCTCACTTGTCACCACTTCTTTCACACCTGGAAGCTCACGTTGCTGGTCTGTGATTGGTACTCAGCTACAAGTAGTAAGTGGTGATGTTAGCAAGCCTTGGATGAATCCCCTTTTATACTACAAATGTCTTGTTTAGAGTCATCAACATGAACGCTGAAAAGAGAGGGAGGTTTGCACCTGAAAGGCCATGTAGGAGAAAATATATTAGAGTTATGAAGTACTTATTACAAGTTATTACTTGTGTGTTGCACAGAAAATAATGTCCACAGAGTTATGAGTTATCCCAAATTTGTCTGTTCATGTCCCATACACAAAAGTGAACAACAGAAATAAGAATAAATATACCTCCTTGTTTAAAAATCTGTTCAGTGCTGTAGGCAAAGCAATTATTTTTTTAGGTCATAATGTTCACTCATGAGAAAAGAAATTCACCCGTGCTTCCTAGGAGCCTCTTTCTCCATGCATTCCAGCTGAGAATCTTTGAGCACTTCATCAGAAGCAGTGTATCTCTTCATGCATAAGAATTATTGGGTTTCCCCTGATTCTTAGAAAACTTTCATGGCTCCCTGAAGAGAGGAAGAGGCTGTGGTCATCAATGGTGCAACTGTGATAATTTGCACCTTGAGTTGTTTATTGAAGTGCAAAAAAAAAAAAACTTTTTACAAAAATTAGCAGTGAGAAAAAAAATACTCAGGTTCCTCTAGTGATTAGCTCCAGTGGCAGGTTAAGTTATATTTATGTTTGCTTGACTCGTAGTTCAAGGGAGGTCTACATGTATAGAAGAGGCAAAATGGTACCTTGCTCCCTCCATGACCTGCGTGCCTTCTGGTTGCCAGCAAAACCCCTTCAAAGGTGTGGCTTCCTTTGCTTTGATATGGGTTTGCAGTGAACAGAAAACAGGAAGGCAGTGGAGCTTGGCTCTATGCTCCAAGCATCATGCAATATGACCACAGCCATGGAATGTGGAAGGAACTGTGACTTTCAGGGGATGTTCTGTAGGACTGGAGACTTTTGGAGCCTGTGTTCTAAATGATTGGGCTGGCTTAGTGTGGGCAAGGGAAGGAACAATATTTGAACTGTCTGTGTGGATTTGTTCCTTGACAGATTCTCGTTGTTCTCACCAACACCCAAGAGAATGAACAATATCAAAACTAATCAATAAGCGGTAGCTAGATATCCAAGTGGTTAAAGAGTCCAAGACAGCACTTACTCCACATTTTATGGGTAGAAAGTCAGAGATAAAAACTCCCTTGTCAATCATTATTGACTATATGACTGTGACACCAGCAAACTTTAATCACACCATTGAAGTGCTAAAAATCCTGTTTGCCTTTTAAATTCTCTTGCCCACTGCAGCTAAGTAAGGAAAGAAATTAAACAGTGACCTAGTAGGTGTTTCAGATTGCATTTTTCCTTGAATCTTTATTTGGTTTAAGAAACTTTATAGGAAATACCATGTAAAATCTTTCACAAGAGCCTTGGAGTATGACCCACACAGGATAGACAAAGGCATGTACCCCAGCATTTCTTTGAAGAACATAACAACCCAGAGCAACTATATCAAATCATGCCAGCCCTGGGGGCTGCTGCCTAGCAGGCCATGCAGTGTGCTGAGTGGGTTGAGCAGGCAGTGGCAGCTGGCAGGAGCTCAGAGGGGCTAGAAATATCTGCAGGGAGACTGAGAGGGAGCACTCAGGAACTGGAAGGAGTAGGTGAGAGAATGCACTGATGGCAGAGGGCTAGGCAGGACAGAAACTAGATGCTCCAAGACTGAAACATCCTGCTACAGCTCTGGGTTATGACAAAAATGTAGAAGTTCTTTTTTACTTCTACATCGAAGGGTTCAGCCACCGCCGGCTGTGTGCTGGAGCGATGGATTCCGGTGTGCCGGTGTNAGCTTCCCATTTAGTTACACAGAAGATAGGTCTTCACTGCAGTCAGCATAGGCTCTGGTAACCTGAATCTGGGTGTGTAAGTTAGCCTACTCTACTTTTGTCCCCAGTGGATCTTTCAGGAGTGAGTGTCAAACAAGTCTGGGAGTGGATCACAGTGCACTCACTGTGCAAATGATCCAGTCCCTGGAAAGGGTGGAAGAGCTCACTCACAGACAGGCAAACTGTGGAACAGCACCAGCAGACAGTCAGCACTCTTATGGGTCAGTTTGTGTCATAGCTGCAAATTAGGCACCTTTTTACAGTGAAAATAGGAACTGTACTTCCCAAGATGCCACTACGCTTCATAAGCAGATCAGACTGGAGTGGAAACAGGTTCTGTACAGGAGGCCAAGCTCATTCTGCTGCACCAACCCCAGTTCAGTTGCCAGCACCACACACACATAGATGATTGTACTGCTAGAAAAGGTGGGAGCACGTGCCATGGTGTTTTTTCAGGGCTTTACATATCAGCTTATCAGCATGTCTGAAAATACCTAGAAATTTTTGAGGGCGGTAATGAAATGGAGACCAGCCTGGGCTGGGACTCTTTATTGTGGTTAACAGGGCAAATAAATGAGTGCAGTATGTTATGCCACTCTCATTTCACTGTGTCCTTTATTCAGGGCTTTGACTGAAAAACACTATATGAGGCCCAGAAGTTTTACCACTGTTTAATTGAGTGTGGTAGTTGCTAATTGTGAAACTAATAGTCATGATTTTTTTTAATAAAATACTAATGTGCACACACAAGCAAAGACACTTTTGAAAAAGCAGTCTGTAAGTCTAACATTACCATAGCTTGACAGAGTAGTAATAGCAAATATGTTAAAAAATTTAATTATTTTAATAGTGGTCTGTAATTGACACCCAAAGGAAATGTCAATGGAGATGGATTATAACACTCAGAACAAATTAACTGAAAGAAAAAAATGAAAGATGAAATAGAGAATAGGAGAAATGGGAGAAAGGAACCCAAGGAATGGAGGCAAAAAAAAAGGCAACAAAATGAAGAAAAGAAAGACATGCCAATTCAGAAAAGCATGCCCTTTAAAGGAAAAACATTGAAATCACACAAGAGTGTCACACAGACAGCTGTAAATTATTTTTAATTTGTGATGGAGATTACTGTTGATTTTTCAATCTTTTCTTATTTCTGAATCACATTTAAAAATCATCAAAGAAAGGTAGAGATGAAAACCAGGCCAGTGTTTATGGCAAGCAAATGCATGCATCAAATAGCAAGGACTATAAAAGCTCTTCAGAAAATTCAGTCTGACTTCAACAGTACATTCTCACTCCCTAAGGAGCATCACTACACTTCTCTGCATAACATCCCACTCTGCTGCCCGGCTGTCTTGTTTAACTCAGCATAAAGCCTACAGTTTCTGAGCATTTTTCTAATACAAGATTGGCAGAGGTCCCTCAGGACAGGAAGACTCCGACTGCTGCATGATTCAGAGATCAAACTATGGTAGCACTGGACAAGATGTCTCCTTATCTATACTTCAAATCATGTGAAGAGACATCAAATATTGACTCACACTCTCATCCTTCATCATTGTCAATTGCACCTGCTTTTGTAGTAGGCAGAATTACCAAATCACTTTCTCCAGAGACAGAAATATTCTTACAGGGCAAATTTGAGCAAGAAACGTTGTACAAGTTTTTATGGAAGGGAAAACTGACTTTGAACCATCAATGTGCATTTGTTCCCTCACTGAAGTCAATATCTGGGCATAGAACTTGGGGAATTGACATTCCAGAATTGCCAAATTGACAGAAAATACAGTGTTATTTCTCCATAGACAGTGGAGTCAATAATGAATCTTTTGTTAACTTCAAAGCATTTAATTCTCAGTTAAGGACTATTTCTAACACTTTAATATTGAAAAAGGTAACAAAATAATTGCAATAAAGCTTTCTCTAAAAGCTCCTGTGTTGTTCTAATGATGCAGGGAATGCTGAGTATCACTGAAGCTGTGGATCAACAGTCTTTTGCCTCATCCTTGCAGAGGTCTTTAATGCCCCAATGTTTGTCCCAACTTACCAGACAGAGTAGGTGTCCTTCACATCTGAGAGTTTGAGGTGAGCACAACGTAATTTTTGCTGCTCAGTATTAGGCTGCTGCAGCCAGGAATTGAAACCACAGATGGCAGCCTGGCCACTCTGGCCTGAGATGTGACAGGAAGTGCCTGCTCCACATTCAGGGCTGGTAGGATTGCATGGAGAGCAGCTTCCAACAGGGGAGATGTCACACCGGTTGGAAGATGGGGAAGGCTGTGTGTGCACAGCCTGAAAGTGGGGCTCTCAGCCTAGTTTGATGAAGATCTTGGTCACAGAAGATGAAAATAGCAAAAGTGAATTTTATTAGCTGAGTTATTTGCAAGCCACAGTTAGCTCATTTGTTGTGGGGTCAGCTCTGCTGGAACAACATCCAACTGCCAAGGCATTCTGGATCCTTCTGAACTGCTTGCTTTTGACCTCTAAAGCACAGTAGCTACCTCCTGTGACCACAGACCATAAAGTTGCCTTGCAGATAAAAATTATGGAACCATGCATTTCCTTCCTGAGAGGAACAGCTGTGCTATCGCAAATAAATTTGTTTAAAGATCGCGGTCAAATGAGCCAGTTTAACATCATCAGTGTGCTGCATTCCTGAACAGCACAGACATAATCTTCTGCCTGGTGGGGTGGGAGGATGCCTTCCTCAGTTCTGGGGCTTTGTGGTTGAAGTATTGAGATTCTTTCAGATTAGATTTAGGGATATATTCTATGATAGATTCACAACTCCCTTTTGTTCCCGTGGGAAAAATGAAACAGAAGGGCCTCTGTGTAATACTACTAAGGTTCTTTGATAGTTTCAGATATTTTCTGAGGCTTGGCATCCAATGTTCAAATTCTTTCTAATGAAGAGCCTATAAAAACAAGCCTTGATGATAGTAAATACTACAAATTATGTGGTAATGAAGAAAGGTCCCATGGGTAACCATATTTTTGAGCAAATTAAATTATATGCAGAGTATATCTGTATTAATATGTTTCCCTGTCTTTTAAAAATGCCACATCATCCAGACTTAATTTTACTAGTTCTTTGTACATGTAAAAGATTCCACACAAAAATACAACACATTTATGAAAGCATGCAAGGTTTCTCTCCATCTCAGATACTCATTGTAGAAGCTGAAGAAAACAGTATACAGTCTCCAAATGCCCTTTGCTTTTGGAGAAATAGGATGGAAGTTCTCATTTTAAAGGTTGTGTGGTGAGATTAACAGTGTTTCCTGCCAGAAGCACTGCAGAAAGATATCTCTTCTGACACTAACGTAGTTCTGCTTTCACTGTTGCAGGGTGAATGCAGTATACATTCACAGTAAACACAGAGCAAGCCAATTCAGTGAAGCTTAGAAATGGTTGATTTGCATTATAGCTAAAAGTCAGAGATCATGTGAACAGCAGTGCCCTGAGAATCTAGTGCTAATCTGAATAATATTTCATAACCTTATTTTGCTAAGTGCCATTCAGGAGATTTGTGCAGAAAGCTTTACTAAGATAAATCTTGAAGATAACATTATTCTTGTTGCCTCTGATGTATGCAGGAGTTGATAACAAGCTGATTTCCTTTTTCTGACGGATGATTACACACAACAGATGTTTTAATTTGATTATATCTATGAGATAAGCATAATGCTGTGTTAAGTCCAAACATATTTTATAAGTTTTTCAAAACATTTAACAATGAATGTAACCTTTTTTAGATGTCCTTGCTTGAGGCTGCATGTGTTCTCATAATGGTGCAAATTACTATTAACAAGTTGAAACCAGTGATCATACAAAAGAAGAAAACTGCATTTAACAGTAGCTGTAATTCTGTGCTCTATGATAACCTAAATTAAGATAGAAATATGATTCCAGCAGTGATACAGGGCACAACAGTTTCACACTGCTCCAAAGAGGACAATGTGTTCTTCAGCCAATGATATACAAGACAGGGAGAGCTTTTATCAAGAATGCTGAAAGGCCAATAGTCCATGCCAAGCACCCTCAATTTGAAAATTAGCAGTCAAATGTCAGTATTGTGAACACAGTGCAGCAGGGAACAGAGGTTTTGAGTTTCAAATAATACAGGCTTACAAAATTTGACTTCCATTTGAACTGAAATGCCAAAATTTCTCTGAAAAATAAACCTCTTGCTTCACAGTAGTGAAATCAGCGTCGTGTGCTGTTCCCATGTCCTTTCTTTTTTATATGCAACATGGTGAGAACAAAAAAAATGTCAAAACTAATAGTCTGCTTCAAAACAAAATCTAATCTGTATCACAACAAAAACATTAAAATGAGACATCAATTTTCCAAGCAGATTTCCTATTTTTATTTTGAAAGTAGTTATGACAAAACTATGTTCAGAGTCGTCAATGTTTTAATTTGGGTCAAGCTACCTTTTCCAGTTATTTCATTAATAGTTTCAGTAAGGCAATATCAGCATACTATGTACCTGGTTGCCTTGTGTCATTCCAAACAAAAACCACAGGCATTAACTCCAATGATTACCAGGGGGTAAAGCATCTTGCAGCTTACTTTATGTGTTGTATACAATTCAAAGAGCATTTTCCTTAGGATTCATGTCATCTAACATCAGATACCTAAAAGGTAGATGTCTATGCTAATTATGCTCCCTATCATCATATCATTGTGTCTAGAAGGTTTTTAAAATATCTAGACTCCTTTCCCTCCTTGGATGACCGAGGGAATTTGGGTGATCTAATACCCTACTGCCACCATAAAGGCAGTTCTGTTCACCCAGAATCTGTCCTCCATCCTTTGGTTCTTGAACCTGATCTGGGACCATGCCATCACAGTCAAATAAACAGGACTGCTCCATTAGATGGCAGGAAAGGTGGTGGGTTGTCTCAGCCTTCTTCTGGAGCTTCACTCCAAGGATAACTTTTAGACAACTAAAATAAGGTGAGATGTCTCACCCTACACCACAAATATCAGCTCTACACAGGCATGATTATTATGTTGTGTTAGTACAACTATATAGGCCTTACTTAATTCTGAGTCTGTGCATCT
This sequence comes from Drymodes brunneopygia, assembly GCA_013400955.1. NCBI lineage: Eukaryota > Metazoa > Chordata > Aves > Passeriformes > Petroicidae > Drymodes > Drymodes brunneopygia. Next base: position 330,881 of record VZTZ01033560.1, read on the forward strand.
GGGAACTATCTTGTTCTGGGATTCTTAAATAAAGCAACACCAGAGTTAATAAACTAATCAAAATAATTGCTTTATTGTGAACGTGAGCAGTTTGTGGCTGTGAGCAGAATGGTTTTGAGTTGAGTGTATGTTAAGCACAGTGAAACAACAGTTCTTGGTAACAATGCATGTTCTGTAGAAGCTTGAAAGTGTTCTTCTATGAGGATAATGCTGTAGTTCACATGGGATTTTGACAGAAATATGATACTGAAAGCCAAAAAATAGTTGGAATAACAAAGACAGATCATGTATACTCAGTAGTTTTATGGACTGTTTTAAAAGCTGTATTTAAAGCCTGCAGCAAGGAGCAGCTAGCATGTCTGCACTAGGAGACCCCAAGATACAAGAGGTACTAACTTGTTTGTGTTCTGGGTATATATTTCTAAGTTTCAGTAAGAAAACACCTTATTCAGTGCTTTAATATTTTGCCTTTCTAAGTGAGGAACTGAAAATAGCTGTTTTCCCTTGCCCTGTCAGGCTAGAGTTTTTTATTTACACCTTTAATCTCCACCTCTTTGAAGGGGGCTCTTTCTCAACCTCAGTCTGGCTGAGGTTAAATATTCACAGTTTCAATCTAGAAGAAACTGCTATCTAAAACAGGGAACTGGGAACTATGAACAAGGAAATGGAAAGAAATTACCAGCTTAGTCTTGTTTGATGTATTTTGGTTGTCCAGGGAATCCTGATTAAGCTGCATTTGGGCTCTAACAGGGAGGTTTATAGTACTAAAAAAGGGAAAATATAAGCTTTTGCTGATAAGCCTGTCTGGGATAAATCTGTGAACCAAACTTGGCTTTAATTCAACTTCCACATGGGCTATTGGTGACAAAGATACTACTATTCCCCTGAGGATATCCAGGTAAGATTTTCCTTCCACACAAAAACTTTCTAGTAACTCTCATGAGTTCTCTGAAAATCCAAAGTGCAGCTGTAGAACAATCCTCCCTTCATGATGTATCTGTGAAAATAAAGTCAGTGCTCACATGGAAACATCAAATTTCTGAAGTCCACCTGTGGTAGACACCTCACTTGCTGGGTAATGGGTGCTGTATCACCTCATGTGAGAGAAGGGGCAGTGATGCCAGGCTGCACTCAAGGATTTGGGACTGTTGGAAACCTGAGTAGAGCCCTTCCCAAAGCCTCCATCTCCTGCAAGCCCCTCACCTACTGCCAGCCCCTGGATGAGAGAGACTGGGCAGAATATGCCCATGTGGGAGAAGAGCCATGGCACTCACGTGAGGGAGAGAGAGGCAAATGAGGTAGAGTCAGGTTTGCCAAGTCATGCCTGGATCATGACAGGTTTGAATAGTAATATTAAACCTGTATTTATTTCCTTCTAAACTTCTTTTTTCATGTTGGAAGGTAGTCACCAAAAACTGACAGGACAGTTCAGCACACACAGCCAACTCTTTCTCAACTTTGGCATCTCCAAGGAGAGAGCACTGTACAGCACACAGTATATACTTACGGGAGTTGAGAAATGCTTTTGTTTAAGCGGATACTGAAAACACAGTCATCTTCTAGCACAGAGCTGGTGCACAGGAACTGATAAGAACACTCCAGTCTGTGCTCAAAGGGCAGTCTGCAACTTTTCTTACCTCTGAAAGGTGGTGACTGCCACCTGTTTGAATGAATCTTGACTATATTAAAAGAGGGTGAGGGAGAGAAAAATGCTCTTGGAGAGGTTTATGAGACTTTGCACGATAAACTGAGACTTCATGGTGAAAATATGCATTTAGGGAGCGTTTAAAACTAAATTTACATAAAATCACAATGACTTTTTTTAATGTCTGTTATAGGCCAATTAAATTCTTTACACAAACATTTCCAAATTCAAACAGAGGTGATCTAGGACATTCAGAGCACGATTGCACATATTCCCCCTGAGGGCTTAGCCCTTTTTCTGAAATACCCAGATCTGTATCTCTAACTAGTGTTGTAATGGAGACAAAAGCAAATCACCAGCATTCAAACAATCGCCCTCAAATTATCCCCATGTGCAACAGTTTACTCTTCAATCAATGCCAGCCATTTAACTCTGAGAGGAGGGAAGACTGTGAGCTGAAAATGGGTCTCAATACAACTGCTGGCTATGCAGTGGCTGGATTTATACTGGCAGATGGCTCAAGCCTTATTCAGGTTCAAAGTTGAATGGTTCTTACAGTCTCTGACTGGGCCACGCAAAGCTGGCATCATCAGTGTGGTAGTCCCTGAAACCTAGGTGCAATTTCCCTCTTGCAGAGAAGGCAAAATCTCTGGTAGAAGTTCCTTTGGAGAGGGATGGAGACGAACTCCGTTTGTGTCACACAGCATTTGAGATCAAGTAGTGTACAACTAGCCTATTTGGGCGCAAAATAAGAAGCAGGTGACAAGTTGTTCCAGTCAGCTTCAACATCTGCAAGCTGAGTGCCCAGCCAGTCTGTGTGAACATTTCCTGCTACTACCCTGACTTCAACCTCCCCTGCCTCCTCATTTAGTTCATCTGGGGGTTACGTCCTTCTTTCCGAAAGCAGTTCTGCAGAGGAGGAAACAGGCTGCAGCAGCATCGTTAAGGTCAGGGATACGGATGCGAGGAGGAGCTCTGCAAAGTCCCCGTGTCCCAAATAACATGACTGGGTCTTTTTCAACTCGCAACCTCCGAGCTGGAGATTTCCTGTCGACCTTGAGCCTCCTCGCAAGCCCCGGTGCAGCTCCGGGCGAGGGGCTGTGCCCGGTCCCCGCCTCAGAGGGAGGCAAGGCACAGCGATCCGGGCTGCACGTCGGGGCTGGCCCCGACGCGCTTGTGGTGGGAGAGCCAGACCTGAGAGGGGCTGGCCTCTGGCAGATGATTGACACCAAACTGGGTGAGGTTTCATGTTAAAAGGGAAAAAAAAAAAAAAAGAAAAAGGAAAGAAAAAGGGCGAGAGCAGGGGAGGGGGTGACTGTGGGAAGGGGGAGAAGGAACTACTGTAAGAGTAAGAAAGTCCTGCCCAGCTGTTTGCGAAGTTTAAGATTTCCTGTTTCCCCTGCAGCGCCGAAGTGAAGTTTCAGTGAGTCACCCGCGGTCCCGAGCAGCGGAGCGGCGCAGCCCCGCTCCCGCCAGCCCCGCCACCGCCGCCGCGGCCTCNCCGGGCCGGGCCGGGGAACCCGCGGGTGCCTCGCTGCGCCCTCCGGCCCCGGCACCGCCGCTCCGCCCGGGACCGGCTGTCCGTGCACAGCCCGGCCACAGGGCTTGAAGTGCCTCGGGTGGCTCTCAGAGCCAGGGCCTGTGCGTGGCCACAGAGCCCGCTGCCGCGTGGGTCTGCACTTGGTTACCAAAACTTGGGTTTCTTGTGAGTTTGTACCAAGAGCGGAGTTTAGCCGTGACTGTGAGCACTTGGACTGAAAAGCACTCATTCCTCTAGTACTGACTGCACGTGTTGTTTGACTCGCTTTAAAAGTGACACTTTATAATCCTTACCCTGCTTTTGCCAAGACATACTTAGATAGGCTTTTGGGGTCTCTGGCTTGCTGTATTCTTCATATCATAATTTATAATATACTATGAGCTTAAAGTTCTGCTGCGAAAACAATATTCCTGCCCTAAGGAGCTTTCCATCTCTGTCCTACCAGTAATTACTCACATCTGTAAATTAACATCTGTAATATCAAGGTTAGGCCCTAAATCATGTTGCAGCACAAGTGGTGAACCTTAATAGAGAACAAGAGATTGCAGCAAACTGCATCTGAAACACTTGTGAAGAATTAGTAGATACCTAAGATGTCTAGTGATAGCACATCTAGTTTTAGTCTTCAGGTAAGGTGTGCAGGCACCTGGGCTTCTACAAACTTTTCTCTGGACCCTCTGATTCTCCTGTCTGTCCATTGATGGTCAGTAGTGATTCCAAATTTTCGCTGAAACATAATAACATAAAGTAGATAACTCTTCAATAACTACTGCCTTTAGCTATGTGCAGTTTTGAATAACTTCATGCTTCATTAATAACCCTGTCAAAGTCAACAGGTTTTGCATACCTGCAAAGTTACTCATGAAGGCTTAGGGCAGAAGGAAAAAAACAGTGTAAGAGTAAGACACTATGGTGTCCCACAGCTCAAAACTAAATTATGTTAAATTTAAGGTGTGCAGATTCTTGTTAATTTTTTAATTTATTTTTTATAATTTTTCATTGATATAAATCATACTCAACAAGTGACGGCTTTTACTTTGACCCTAGCCCCAAATTTTTGCAGATTCCCATTGCAAAAAACTTTAAATGGAGAAGCTCCGCTTTTGTTAGTCTTGTGTTATTTATTAATATACTTTTTTTCCCCACTCTATCAGTCATAGAATGTCTCAAACTACAGACAGATTTTTAAAAACGGGCATGGCTCAAGAGTTTGTTCTTCTTTTTTGTCATAGGTAATGTGAGGAAAAAGAACATAAACTGGTTACAATTCCAGCAGTTTTCATACTCATCTTCATCTACACCCTACAATAACCAAAACTGAGTAGATCTGTTGTCAGATAATCTGTCCTGTAGCTCCGAAAACTGTTTTGATAATCACCATATGATTCTATTGTGCTGTAGGATTCTATTATGACAGGAGGAGCTGATCAGAAAGCAGCAGTTCTGTGGAGCAGAAAGTGTGAGGTTTGAATGTTGGTAGTTATTTGGCATCAGAATGAAACCTAGAGCTGCCAAATGCTTGGGGGAAAACAAAATAGGGAAAAAAAAGAGCTACTTATTTTGTAATAAATCAGCAGTATAATGAGGCTGAAAAAAGGAGATATATCAGTCTCAGAAGAGCTCAGTTCACAGGTACACCTACTAACTAACCAGATGGCTGGTTAACAAAGCACCAGCTAAAATTTCATTTTAACATTCTTCATAGCAGAATATTAGACAAGAATGACACATTCCCATAAAGGTTTTGGACAAACCCACAAATTCACGAACAGGTTCAATAGGAATTATCTCCTTTGAAAAAGATGTTCACATCTGTAGTCCTGTACTACACACAAGTAATTGAAGATTTTTTCATAAAGGGGCAAGGTGTGATTTTTTTGAATGATTTTGAATGATGAATTGAGCATGTAATCAATTAATGTCAGTGCAAACCAGCAGTTGCCCACATAAGAAATTGACGCTAGTGTGTTCAAGTGAATATGAATTTGTAGTTTATCTTTGGGTTATCATAACCAGAAATTTGTTTTTTGGAATCATCTATATAATAATTGTTCATCTCTGAACATCAGGAACTTAATTTCTCCATTCAGCCAAACCCTACTTGCGTTATTGTCTATTTCTTTGAAAACCATATCAGAGTTAGTTAATTTTATAGTATGAAAATCAAGTTTAGAGCTTCAGATATTTGCAAAGGGGAAGTAGGAGAGCAAACATCTTGTAAATTGATGGAATGTGTTTGTAACATGATTGAGTCTAAAATGCATTCCTGCCCCCCATTAAAACTGGAAATTTACCAGGTATTTCAGGAGGGAAGTAGGGATATATCAGAGATACTGCGTTTTCTTCTATCTATGGGGTATCCCTGAATTGTGAGCCTTTTATATCTAAGACTTTGAAAAACACCTTTGTTTACTTGCTGGTTTTAGTTCCTTGGCATTAATGTGCTTCTCTAATACTCAGGTGATGAATTCCATATCGGAATAGTTTCTGTTAAAAAATTATGAGCCAGATCTTAAGCTGCTGCAAATGAATATGGTTCTCCATTAGCATTAGTACAGTTACACAGAGTTGTAACAGGTTCAGTTTCAAAAGTAATTTCAAAGAAAAGGGCAATTGAGTAATTCAGAGTTTTTCGTATTCATAGTATTTTTTCACTCATATTTTATAGGCACTTACTATTATATGACCAGTATTTAGGCAAACAACATTGCTTCAAAATTAAATACTCCTTTCTGGGATGAATTGTTACAGTTTCAAAGATGCAGTATCCTATAATGGTGCCTTATAAAAGTTGTGACAAGGTTAAGTCCAAACATAGGAGCAAATATTGTGTCAAGCTCTTATCAGAAGGAAAATTCCTCGTGGTTTTTTTTGTGAGGGTTTTCGCAAGTTTGTTTTTTCAAAGGCTTTTAGAAAGCATTTGCTCTTTTGAGGGGAGAAAAAAAAGAGCGTAGTATTGCTGTAGCACCAGTTGTTGGAGTTTCCGATGCTTATGTTTCCTCTGCAAGATATTTTTAAACTGATATTCTGATATTTTTCACATTTGTGGCGTAAGAACTCTTTCTCAATAGTGTATGTGTGTGCTACATGCACTTTTCTAGCATTCACTCTCACTTCTCTGACCTCAGAAGAGCTGTGCCTTACTTTAGGTATTGCCAAAATGAGCAAAACCAGCTGGTTGTGCCCAATCTGTTACTCTTGAATCTTGCATAAGAGGGTGCATTTGTGTCACCTAGATATGAAACAAGCTCACTAGTGCAGGGACAGACTCTGATGGTCCATGCAATCTCCACACTGGCTGGCGTGGCTACAGCTGGGTGTTGGTGGCACAGTGAAAGGCAGGGCTTCCAGCCACCTCTGTGACCCCAGGATCAGCAGGAGGGACATGGGCTGCTACAGTCCTGATTTGGGCTGCTACAATCCTGATTTGCCCGTGGTTCCCACAGCCCTTGAGGCACCTGACAAGCAGAGGAATGAAAAGGGTGCCCTGAGGTGGGTGGGAGACCACAGCATCATCTCCTTTTCCAGAGGAGCGTTTTGACTCAGAGGAGATTGCCAGGTAGACACATCCCAGGGACAGTAGATTGTTTGTATTGCCAGAGCATTACAAACTCAGTAAAATTGACTGAGGTATCAACCCGTCTGTGAAGATGTTGGAGAGTACAAGGGATTCCCAGTATGAAGTCGTAGAGAGCCAGTCCTGATACGAAAAGGAAAGTTGGCTGAATCCTAGTCTGAGAGAGTTAGTGCTGAGATTTTGGGTTGCTTAATAGATCTTTAGCCTTAAATTTTGTTGGTTTTAGAGGGGTTTTTGGTTTTTTTTTTCCCTACGGGATAATGGGAACTGTTTTTTAAACTCTTATAGAATGATTTCAAGAATAAAATAAAAGGTGATGAAAAAATACTTGTGCTTTTCTATGAACTCTTATTCTGGAAGGTTAAAATAGACTAAAATAAATCAGAAAGCCTGTGTCTTGGGTTTGACAGACAAAGTCCTTTAGAAGTTTAGCTTCACTGGCAGGTGTTGTGTTAAGAAACAGCAGAGAAGCTTCTTACTACAGGGGATAGATTGCTTTTACAGCAAGGAGTAGGGATACACACTGAGACACGGCAAGTGCCACTGCAAGCAATGAGTTGACACTAAACATTCGCAGAATTGAGTTCTCAGTGACCCAGCTAAGTCTTCAACAGTTGTTTTTTGTATTATCTCTGCTCTCTGGCATAACAGCAGCACAGCAGCACTGGTATTTGTTGAGTACATCTTATGTCCTACTGCCTGAAAGAACACAGTTTTAGTTGTGTACAGATGTTTAGGGTAAGATATGCAAAGAGAGCAAATTGCTTCAAACGCCATTCACTGATGGAATCTCTGATGGAGGAGTTGTTGAAACTAACAAATCTCACCAGGAATTGCTTAATTTTATATTTTCCTGGTGACAGCATGCTCATCATTTGTATGCATCCATTAGCTTCAAGGGATTCAAGAAGAATTTAAATTGAAGCATGTATTAAGGGCTCTGCCCAGCAGTTCATATGGACTAATGTCAGCTTGTTTGCATTGCTGCAATGTTTTAGCAACTGTTCTAGATTTTAAGAAACAATAACTTTAGCAGTGTCAGGGGAAATACTAGTTGCTGATTTGTCCATGTTTGTGCATATTTTTTTAAATACGCCATTTCCTTGCTCTTTCTCTTGCTGTAAATGCCATTGTAGTTGTTACAGCTGGAACTACCTGTCCTCTTTTTCATGTGAGTTTTAAAGCCTTTTCACCTCTGGGAAGATCGTCTGGGGAAGAAGTAATTTTCCTTTGCTCAAACAACTGGTATTTAGCAAGAAACTTCCTGCTGGCATTCATCCCTGAGTTAATCTGGTTAGAATTAGAGCTGGTTGAGAGTTTTTGACACTGTTTTTCATGGGAAAATGCTGATTTATCAAAACTGAAACAATTTGTGGAAACGTACCAGTTTCCATTAAACTTTCATCAGGAAACATTTCCTTTTTTNCCACAGTGGAATTTCTCGTATAGAAAGACAGAGAAATAATCATTAATCAATAATTAGAATAAACACTGGCCAGTGGAAGAAAGGTGGGATTAGGTGCATGGCCTGACTCACAGAATGCACATTTGAAACTGGAGCTCCCCCTACCCACTGTCCCCAGGATATTGAAGGGCTGTCACTCTCCCACTGGGCATGCATGTACAGACATCCCCATATCTACCACCTCAAATGATTTTGTTTTCACTTTGTTGTGAATATGAAAATGTATGAAATACTGAAGCAGTTTGTGGGGCAGGAAAAACATTCCTCTGATAGCGTTTTTGAGGTTGACCTGTAGCCATGTGTTCATTTGCTCCTTGTTGGGTGGGAATGGCAGTGCTCTGAGTGGATGATGTCTTCTAGTCTTTGTTTCATAGCATAATAACAAGCTGTATTCAGAATTTTCTGTCATATAAAGGAACCACAATTTTGATTATTAACAGTCCTGCTAGTGTGATTCCAGGATTCCAGTTCTCTACTCATCCAGAGTAGTATTTTGGCAAAAATTTGACTGAAATGAATAGATTTCAGGAACAGATAGAAGAGTCTGCTTTCTCACACTTAAAGCATCCTTCAGTTTACAACCCAGCAGTTACATCCCTACAGTGACACCTGGGATTAACACTGTGCCTTTCCAGTGGTAATTTAAACCAGAGGTGTTAGAAAGCTGTCTTCTGTTTCCTAGTATTGCTGTTTATACCCAAGGACTTCTGCCCACATCCTCAAATGAGCTGTTGCCGTGTTCTGTAAGTAGATACCTGAGGTTTAAGGTAAAAAAAGAAAGATTTATCGTGCTGCCAAAGCTGTACATTCAGCCAGTGATTTGCAAGTCACACTACATTCTTTATAGTGTGTTTATGGTTACCAGTAACACTAATTTTGAAAGATCAGCTCTGCCCTCTGTGCAGCTGATCAGTTCCTCCAAAATAATTACGTTGGTGTTTCTGTCGGCTTTATTTAATGCAGAATTAAAGCTCAGTTAAAAAAACTGGTCTGTGCCAGGGGACATTAGAAAATGCATATTTGTTCCCAAGGTTGTGGTGGCTCTGTCAGGGCTTAGAGACTTCATTCTGTTAGAAAAGCAAGTGAACTTGAACAGTACACCCAGAGAGCAGCGGGAAGGTCTCGCAGTTCTATTCCTCAGAGCAACATTTTCTGAGTAAAGACCCGAGCATGGTTCTTACATGCCTGGGGCACTTTAACAGGTCTCCTTAAAAACTAGAATTGTGCAAGTGGAACGTGTGCAGCCAGACTGTCAGCTGGCATAAATCAGCTTCCTCTGTTGAAGGCAAGGAACCTGCCTTGATTTATACCAGCTGGCAGAATCTGGCCACAGAATAAATAATAGGCAACTGTATGTTATGAGGCTGTAATTCCCTCGAGGGGGCTTTTGTGGTATCAGTCTTACAGGAGCCAGAGTGATCTGGTTCTCCTTCTTTGAGCTAAAGAGTAATTTGACTGCAGTTTTTTGAAATTCTCAGAACGTTAGGAACGGAAGATTTCAGGCAGTCAAAGGAAAGAGAATATTTCCAAACTTCTTGTAAGGTAATTAAGGATTTTTGCCCAGGAAGAGTCATGGTAGGGGAATTTGGGAGGATGCAGATGGATTGACTTGGGATAGGTAGTCCCAAAAAATGATAAATATCTAAGAAGGATGATTTCTCATCAGGACCAGGCCTTTCCTTTTAAAACACTTGTGTGCATTTCCTAAGATGTATGAAAACTGAGGCTCCCTCACCGCTGATAAGCTTCTAGTGCTGGTGTAGTTAATAACGAAAAAAAGTGGAGAATGGGATGTGAGGACTAAAGGGCAAATGCCTCCTCAGAATGTGAATGTGATTTTTAGTTTTGTTTAACATTTTACCCAGAAGGATCATAAGTGAGCTGGTACTCATTTTATTGACTTAGAAAGAAAAGGGGATTCAGTTGGATTCATCGATGAAGTGTTGACCTATAATTCTCCTGTGTCTAAATATTTTAGATGTGAGATGCAGGTGAGCTATCTCCCTCCAGTTTTAATCCTGCTGTGGATTCTGCAGCCCAGATTGGAATTACATTAATCATGCCTATACATCACCTGTTGGCAAAGTTTGATGGTGCCTGGGGCTTTTGGATGATAATGTGGCAATTTTGTAGATTTCATCTCACTAGTTAATATAAGCACATCTTTAATGTTGCTGTACAAGGGGCCAAACTTTGAAGCAGACCACAGACAATTAGTAATGGGTTATCTCTTCTGGTTATTTTCAGGGAAGAAAACAGAAGCACCTATTCAGGATTCTTGTGTGTCTTCAGATACTGATCTGGTCTGATCCCTGAGCCTAATTAGTAGCTTAGATACTGCTGAAAACTTGTTATATAAAGTTGCAGTACATCAGTGGTTTGGATAGTACATCTTCAGCAACAATTTAAGAAAGATTTTAGTGCACAAGGGAAGTTTAAATTTCTTACCATTTTGGCTGCCCTCCTGATTTTTGCATTACCAGGCTGTCCTGACCAACTTCCGTATGCTTTGGGAGCTCTGTGGCTGGAGGAAATGTGAAGTCATAGCTACATCAAGACTCAGCATACCTTCGAGTACTGCAGCCAGCAGTGTAGGTGAATAACTTCTGGTCACTGAAGTGTGTGCTTGGGGAAATAGGATAGATTTAACTGCATCTTTTTCCTTTCCCAGTTTTTTCCTCCACCTGCTTAGTCTCTTAAACTATTCCTTTGTTATGCTATTAGTATCCACTGTGCAAATTCAGGCTCCACTTGGGATGCTCTGCTCTCAGCTCTGTAGCTATCTTAAGCTTTCCTTTAATGTGACTGGGTAGTGATTTCAGAGTATTCCATTCTTCTTGAGAAACTTACAGAGAGAGTGCAGGAGGTAAAGAGTAAATCTTTATGTGTTTCACTAATGGGAAACATTTAATGAGATTTTGAAAAATTTTGAATGAATTTGTCAATCTGCAGTCAGGAGCCAATGGAGACTTTAGAAGAGCTGTCACTTGCAGGTGGTGGTTGATCTTTTATTCCCTTTGACCGGTTCTGCCCACCAGCATGCAGCAATTACCCTTCTCATTTGTCTCTGGCATACAAGGAGATCTGTGATTCTGCAGTGACCATGCTGTGGCAGTAGGCCAGCTGCCCTGCTGTGTACCTTCTACCTCGCCACAGCTCCTATTACCAATTTTCACGGTTGCCTTGCCTCCTTTTCCTACAGTGGTTAGAGCTTTTGCCCTGAAAGTGGGAGACCCATAGTCATGTCACTGCTCAGCCTGAGAGTATCTAAACTCCATCAATGAAGGGCTCTGGGATGAAGGATCCTTGCTGGCTGACACAGGCGAAGGCTTTAGAGGCAGCACTTTGCAGAGAAAGGGTTGACATGTGTGTGGGTGGTCCCCCAAAGCATGTCACAGGAGAAGAAAGCCTGTTCCCTGATGGATTCATTCGTTATTCCAGCCCCTGCAGGGTGACTGATACTCTCTCCAGGGAGTTCACAGCACAACAAAGAGACACTTTACATACAGGATCTTTTTTCCTTTCTAAACGGAAAACAACCATTTCTCATCCTCATGAAAAGATCAGAGGGGACCATGTAATAGTCATGACTTCATAAGCTTCTTTATTTAAGCCTTCACAAAGTAACTAGGTCAGCAATACATGCTTCTGGGCTATTGAATTTCCCTTCTTCCCCTCAGTCTATTCTTCCATTTCCTCACCCAACTTTACCACAAGGGAATGCCTTAAGTCAAAAATCTGGGAAGCTGATCCTTTTATTGCATTTGTAGTATTCTCATCTGGTAAGTACAGTGCCAGGCCATGAGGCTTTCAGAGCTATCATAACCCAAGTTGGCATGTAAACAGGAATACCACACTGTCTGGTTGTAACTAAAGCCATATCTGCTCTCTCTTTGCTCTAGATAATAGATACAGGAAGACATTCAGCAGGAAGAGATTGGTAAACTATTCTGGAAAAGAAAATACAACCAAAACGTTTTTCCTTTTTTTTTTTTTTTTGTTTTTCTTTCTCCATCAGATTCTTGCTCACACACTCCTTATGTTTTATACTTTTGCCTTATGGTTTCTGTCTGACTGGGAGCTCTGCTGTTCTCACTTTTCCCTGAGGCCACACTGGTATGATGAATATTTATTAATGCAAGAAGCAGCCTAGGGATTCTTGTATGTACATGTCCCCTGATTTTAAAGTTTCTGAAGGAAAATAAAAATGTGATTCCAGCTAAATCACCAGTATTCAGAAACTGAGGTTCAGAATGAAGACTCAGGAATGTCCTATTGAGTTATTTTAAAAAATATGCCCTTGACTCTAAAAGGAAGATTTCAAAGTATCTGTGTTAGGCATGCAAGATTCTCCTATAAAGACTGGAAGGGATCAGAGGCTCCTTATTTTGCATGAGAGCAGAAGACAAGATTTGTTGGTGACTTACAACTAAGAACAACTTTTGCATCTTGTCTTATGGTTAAAGCAGTGAGCTAGGAAATGAGAGGTCTCTTAGTCTTTGGAGACTCAAGCACAGATTTCCAGCTTCCCATAATTTCATCCATTGTATTTTCGATGCCACCATTAAACTTCATATTAGTATTTCCACAGTTTCAAATTGTGTTGCTTAACATGTGGCAAAAAATAATGCAATGATGTGTTAATTACAGTTTCTACAGACAATTATAGAACTTGTGGGAAATTAAGAGATTGATTCAACACTTGTCTATTGTGATTGGGAAACTGAGGTTCGAAGAGAGTCATAACCACTGTTCTTTCTCTGCAGAAATTCTGAATTAAAGCCTTTAGAGCATTCAGAAATTCTCAACAGTCTTGAATACCCTGTCAAGTTCAGTAAGATACTAGCACTTTTTTCCTACCCTACTTTTCTCAGGTTAATAGGCTGTGTGCCAGGAGCTTTTTGAGGCGCATGGAAGCATTGGTAACTTGCTTCTGTTTGACAGCTGAAGGCCTAACTTCTCCCTCAGTTGTCCACATATATATTACTCATGGTTCAGCCAATTCGCACATTCCCTAATTAGGCTTTTTGTTCCGGTAACTTACAGTATGATTATCAGGCATGTACCTACTGGTGGTCTGAAGTCAGAAACTTACGGACCTTCTCATGGGTGGAGGTGGGTAGCAAATGCTAGAAGCAAACCACTATCTATTTGAAGTATCTTACCCTTGAAAGCTAATGACAAGGCACATTTACCACTGTCATAACCACATACCTAGAAATAGAAAGAACTAACACCTGCTTTTCCAAGCTGTTGCTGAGCATGAGTACTTAGACTACCCATACAATCATCACTTTTCTCTTAAATAAGTGGATTTTGATTTAAGTTTCCACTGTGCTTTTGAAAAAAAGATACACTTTGCTTTTACCAGGGCACCAACTTCCACTCTATTGTCCTTAGGCCTGCAGTGGGTAAGGAAGGAGGAGGTACTGTTTGTTAAGGGAACCATGCTGTCTTTTTTGCATTTTCAGGTAAGAGCTTAATGTTAACGGTTTCCTGCTTTTTCCAAATAATGGACTGTTGTGGTTTTGAGCACAGGAAGACCAAAGGAATTAGGAATAGTACCTACAGCTGCTGTTCTCTGGCTGGATATGGTTTTGGTCAGATATGCAGGCACTTTGCCATGCCTTATTAAGATACCACGCGTAACATAAACACCACTAACTGGGATCATTTGCCTCAAGGCAAAGGTAAGGTAGTGCAACTTAGCTAAATCTGCTCTGCCAGAATGCTTAACTGTAGGTAGCAGGGTTCACGTGGAAATCTGCCACAGTTAGTTGGTAGAAAACAACGTGTTAAGCTGTGCTAACTTGATATTTTAGACTCTGTGGGGGAGGATATTATGAAAGGTAAAAAACCATCCATTCTGACAAATGAAAGCTGTAGGTGAATGAAACCACCCCAGACACAAGGTGTGCATTTTTAACAAACAGGATACTTTCATTATTAGAGTACTGCCAAGGGATATGATGGACTTTCCAGAACCTCTAAATTAAGACAGGGTTTGGCTTGTTAAACACATACCTTGATAAGGTAGGACTTTGCAAAACTAGCTGAGTGGAATGGCTTCACTTTCAGAAGGCCAGATTGGGAATACCATTCACAGAGTCATAGAGCTCTTGCAACCTTTGAATCTGTGATGCAGTAGGTTTCCACCACCAGGTTGGTATCACTCACATCCCCCTCAGAATTAGGACTAGGATCTCCAGAAGTAACAAAACAGTTAAACTGCTCTGCTAACTAATGTTGTACAGGGATATTTCAAATATGCATGAGTTATAAAATTTTGCATCCAAGGAATTACAACGTCTCTATTGCTATGGAACACTTTCCTCTGGTATAGTCTAAGCTATTACTGTGTTGGGAAAGCTTGGGATTGCTTTGCCTTATGAGAACACTTCTAAAAACATGCTGTGCTCTACATGAGTGCAGTATTTGTGAGAAATGCCAAAGTGACAGCTTTAGAGAATGAGCTGCCCATGTCACTGAACAGTTCCACCAGAAACCATAACAAAGCATGTAACTGGCTTGTGGGGTTTAAAGGGATGACGAGTGGTTCAGCTGCTGTGACCATGTTATGCACAGCCTCCTCAAAGTTGTTGAAGTAGTATTTTCATGACGTAATTATTAATCCACTTGGCATTTGATTAAAGAGATCAAGGCATTTCATAGAAGCCCTTAGACATCCTGCAGACTCTTACTGATTTCTTTAGTTGAATAAGTGCCCTTCAGATGAAGGGTGATGATGACCAATATCCAGAAACATTTGATGACTCTGAAATATTAAACATCAATGAGTATCATTTGACAGAGCAACACTCAGAAATCACAGCATCTGCTGAAGATCTTATCCTATTAAATTTAACTAATATATGTGACAGTAAACATCTTCTGTCCTGCAGTAGCAAGAACATTATGTAGTAGCAGAGGAACATTATGCTGTGCCAGAAATGAACTGCATCATTTAAAAATTTATCAAGTATCATCATGTTTTGCTTTTCACGGTTCTCAGTTCTTAGAAAAAAATGGTTGAAGTAATTGGATGACTTTTGAGGTATTCAGATGGAAATTGAGAGACAGTGGTAGGTTCTGGGCTGCTACTTGATACACTTGGTCTTGTGCTTCTCTCTTATCTCTTCCCAGCTTTCTCTTCAATAGAAGGAATTGCTTTGTAGAGAGTTAAATTAGTCTTCTCGTTGCAATGTTTCTTTTAAACATGATTGCAAGTGTGTATGCTGTCTTGGAGTCCTGGTAAAAGATTATGGTCTTCGAGAATGGCTGAAAATATAGCTGGAGGACTGAGATAGTGGATTTAGAGTGACAACTATTACCTAAAGCAACTGGAAGGGGAAAGCCCTGGAAATCCAACTTGTTGTGTACATTTCAAATTTACAATTATATTCTGCCTCATCATAAACGAAGTGTAAGAGCCTGCAGTCCCTCACACATCTTCAGGCAGGTAGACTAAACATTTTAGACTGGCAAGTCCCTTCTTGCTGAGAAGAACCTAGTGTGGGAATGTCCTCCCCTTACATTGTAATGCAAGCCCTGCTGGGGGCTGGCTGCTGCAAGCAGTAAGTAACGTGTTGTTGTATGGAATGAGAAGTGTTGGGTTCCTACGTGCAGGTCTTTTAGTGTCCACAGTTAATTTTTTTAAATGTGGGTGGACCATGCACTCAAGTGTCCTTAAAACACTCAGTTTTATCATATAGTGAATGAATCCTCTTTGCATGTGATTTAGAAATAATGGCAAATATAAGGACCCCTAAGTAAAGTTTGAAGAGAGGTATTTAAGGTTGAAACACCTATTTATTTCAGAATGGGCAGGTTTCACTCATGGCTTTTATTTTCCTTTAAGCCCAGTAAAATTTCAACCTCAAATAGAAATGAAGGAGCTGATTATTCATGCCCTTATTTCAGCAGGGTGGTATTGCCAGCTAGTGATTCACAGTCTCAAAGGTAACTGGAAGGAGTAATTTGCAAATGCTTGAAAAGGAACAGCTAATACCCAGGGGATATGTTAGCAAATTTACCTTTGGCAGGCAAAGGAGATGCTTTGTTGAGAGAGATACTTCTTTACCAAGAAATCTGATAACTCACTAACAGTGTGCCACAGCAGTAGGATCTTGGCAACAGAAGTCAGAAAAAAAAAGTTTTCCTAAGGTTGAATATCATTAGAAGTGTGTCATTTATGCATATGCCCTTTTCTCAATGCTCAGTATATAATTCCCATTAATAGTCGTGGAAGTTAGATGCATCTATCAAGATAGCATATCCCCGGGATATTGAATTCTATTATTCTGCTGCTTTGCATGTAACTTTGACAGAGACAAATATAACCATCCAAGCTACTGAATTTGAGAAGGATGTGTATTTTTCTTCAAATCTATTCAAAGTGATTCTACTCCTAGGGGATTACATTAGTGTCTAACCTTCCTCTGATTTACTATTTCAGCTGAGCTGATGGATTATGAAAGAGAGTAATTTCTTTTTAATACTGTTTTCCTGAATCTGTCATTCCAAACTTGCTGTGTGGGGACAGAATGGTTCATAAGCACCATTTTCCTGAAGGAAAATGGCTTCTCACAGTAAAAAGGAGCTCTGAACCGAGCTTCCGCATAAACATGTTTGCCCATCAGTAGCTGACAGAGGAGCCTCTGTGTGTGTTAAGGATGCGGACTTGTTAAATGAGTCTTCTTATTTGGAAACAGTTTTTCAAATAGACTAGGAAGGATGGACTATATTCGGGTCTAGAGAGAGAAATTGCATAGGATTCTGTCTTACCAGAATCTGTAGATTATATTGTAAACTAATACCATAATAGCATCTCCTAGTCAGAGGACGTGCCTTAACTTAAATTCCAGATCTCTGAAATATTCCTCAAGTTCAGAGGTCTTCAAAAAGCTAAACAAAATCAGGTCTTCCATGCTACTTACATTAATAAGTTGTTTTTTTATATTAAGCTTAAACCAAAATACCCAAGTCTGAAATTGTTACTGCAATTTTTGCATGCATAACATCCTTGTTTTTGTGTTGTTTCCTTGTTTGTTTGTTTATGGCTGGGAGGGACAGATAGTGACAGTGAATACACTTTAAAAAATCCCACTAATATCCTCTTTTTATCTGGAAAAACAAATATTTATAAATCCCTCTGATTTATGTAGCTGTGTAACGATTGCAAGTTTGAAAGCACAGTTGTCTGGTTAATCCATTTAAATGCTTATTTTGATTGGGCAGCTGTGAGTCTTTGTGTGCATGCAGCTTCTCCCCACACTTACTGGAGTGTTACAAAATAGCATGGAAATTCTGGTTTGGTTCAGCAGCAACCGGTGTACACACTAAAAGTTTTCTCTTGTACAGGATAGAGCCTCTTGCATGCAGTGCTCATCTTTGTTTAGGAGGACCTCAGGAGCTGTGGCCGAAGCCAGTTTGCTCTGTCAGCTCCAAAGCTGGCTGTGCTGAGATCATGTTTAAAGAATGTGGGTTCTGGCTGGAGGCACAAAGCACCCCCTAACTCATGGCTCAAACACACTCCAGCAGCTGACACAAAAGGTGCACTTGTGAAGGGCCAGTGCAGAGGCTCACTATGGAGCTGTGCAGGGAAAAAGAGCAAGGAACTTCTGTTTAAATACCTCTGCCTAGGTGAAATTAAAACACTGAATGGCAGGCCTGCGATTTATGTACTCCAAACCATGCCATTGTACATAAAATCGTTTTATGTCTTACTCATGCTTTTTCTGCCCCATGTGCTTCATAATTCTGAAGTATTTCCTACTTGTAAATGTGATGCCTAAACTGATATTTGAACAGATGCAGCCCATTCCAGTTACCTTGTTATATTTTAAATTTGCTTTTGATTTACTTTTTTTTTTTTTAAATCCCAAATCCATTATTTGGGTTTGGCTTTGTTTGACTAAGGTTTTGCTTATTGGTCCACAGGATGTTGATTCCAGTTTAGAGAAAGGAATTGTAGTCAGAATCAGGATCTTTGAAATCAGAGATACCAGTTGCAGTTCAGCAGAAGTTTCAGAACAAAAGGTAAAACTTTTGTCTGGGTTTACAGAGTGTTTTCCCAGAGTAGTAGCAGTTTCAGGTAAATATTCATCACACTTTTCCCCTGAAACAAAACAGAATTGGAGTGACTGGTTGAATTTTATTTTTTGTGTTCACATTACAGAACTGCAGCAAAATCAGATGTTTCACATCAGCTAGAGGATATATGTGCTTCACACACTCTTTGTCTCTTTTATATCCTTCCTCTTGAAAAAATTGTTTTCTAAAAACAAGCCTGCTCTAACTCCTTCAGCACCCTGTGAAGAGGAGGCATCTGATAGGCCTCTGTACTGCTGAATAAAACAGTTACAGAGAGCAGTACTTGTCTTCTCAGATGTCTCCCATAAATGTTGAGACACCAAAAGTCCTTTTTCTATACTTCAAAATCAAAATAACCTCCAATCTACTTTTACAGTGGATTTAAACAACTCTGAAGCCTGAGGTGCTTCTGCAGACATGTCTGGGAAGAAACATCAATCCTTGGAGTGCTCCCCAAAGTGTCATAACCCATGAGGATGAGTCCCAAGCAAATCCCATCTGCCCTTGCAGTGATGATGCCTGGCAGAAAAGACTAACTGCAGAGCCCTATTTCCTCTTCTGGAAGGGCTGTGACATCTCCTGTCTCAGGGCAGGTAACATTTGAAAGCAGAGTACGGGTTGGAGACAGCAGCAGACAGCAAGTCCCCCATGTCCCCAGCATGTTGGGCAGCCTGACCTTTCCCCAGAAGTAGCTCCAGCCGTAGATGCACAGACTTTTCTCCACCCTCAGCAGCACCACTGCAGCTGAAATATGCAGTTTTGCCTTGCCCCAACTGTGGGTTGCTGCTCCTCATACCACATTCTTCATTGTGTTTGTGTTGTCAGATAGATGTCTAGACTGGAGAACTCTTCTGGGTCAGGCTGGCCTTTGGAGGGGGAGGGAGGTGTGGTAAGGTGCGGTCTGATTCCTCTGGGAGGGAGGGGAAAGTGCAGTGAGGGATGTGAACAAATAATGAGCCAGGGAGCTTGACTTATGTTTTTTGCAAAACTCTTTGTGCAGATATTTCTCTATGCCCTCACTAGAGAGAAAGGGAAAAAGGGAGGATCTTTTGTGTTCACAGTGCTTTAGAAACAAATTTGTGATTTTTCTGAAAATGGTCTGAGGATTTCTCCATGGGGCAGACAGTTGTTGTTCTCAAATACATTGTTTCTTTGCATCAGAAAGGGACATTAAAAATAAGATGTCAGAAGAGATGTGTATGTGAGCGGGCCTTTGCAGTGGCATCCCCAAAGGAGGGATCTGATGAGGGCTCTGTAAAGCTGTGTGTGGCAGGAGCCTTTCAAAAGGGAAGATGGATATGGCCTTCTGACTTCTAAACCTGTCAGGAAAGTGTGTGTCAGTAGTTTTTAGGGCATACCTGTAAAGCAAATAAAAATGAGAATTAAAAGCATAAAATGGCAAATACAGGAGTGATACTTCTTCTGATTCACCAAGCAACCTGGCTGTATTAAAGGGAACCTGTGGGAGTCAGACATAATTTTGAATTTCCTGTTTTGTGTGATTTGTCACAGTCTTTATGTCTGTGCTTCATTTTCACTACTTTAAAAAGCAAGCAAAAGTCTTCCCCCAAAGTAACATATTTCATAACCTTTCCTGGAGGTTTGTCTCTAAGACCAGAGAGGGTTTGCAAGTGCCTGCCAGTCTCCTGAATGAATAAGCAGTATTAATAAAAATCTGTATTAACTCTTGGCAAGCCACAGCAGCTTCTAGGTATTACTTATGCAGTTTCCTCTATGTTTTAATTACCTTAGTGTGCTCTTTTGCACAGCAGAGGATATACATTTGGCAGGAGTTTAGCTGTAGCAAGGGTTAACTTTAGTGAGAGTTAACTGTAGTTTCAGCAGAAAAATTTGGCTTTTTGCCACCTGCAGAGTTTCTGTATGCTGCCAGTGTAGAGAACAGTCTTTAAATAATTTCCATTTTACATTTGGAAGAGATTATTATCTGCTGTCTATCCAGCCTTCCTTATTCCTGCTGTAAAGGCTGCAGGTAGGTAATCAAGTAACAAAACAGCTTTTTTCACATGCATAATTCAGACCTCTTGAGCTTACAGCTGATTTTAAAGTAATTGACTAAACCACAACAACTTTATGTGCAGTAATTCTCAATTTTGAGTTTGACTAGACTTCTTCCTAATACAATCTGTACTGAGGTAAATCAGCTTTAACAAGATTTAATGATCCACATGAAAACTTTAAAACCTCCACCCCTTTATTTAATGCAATAGATTCATGTGATGGTGTGTGTGTGCCAGGCCAGCACTTGGTGACTTGAAGTCATTCAGAAAGTTAGGCATGATGAAGCCTGATACTAAATAAGAGTAAAGCCCTGTAGTACTGTCATTTGTGAGTGTTTGGTCAAGCAAGAATGTTACTATTTTTGATTTCTGTGTGTCTTTGGTGGTTCAGTGGTCTGTGGGACTTGAGGGCAGGGCTCCATCTGCACTTTGTGCTCTGCTCTCACAGTGAAGAGCTAGCTCAACAGTTATCATCGTAAGGGAAAAATAGGAACTGTACCCATGTGCCCACCATCTCTGTCCATCACAAGAACCACAAGTGCAATTCCACATGGGAAGGATGGCAGGGTTTGGCAATACAGTATATCAGGAAACTCCTAACACTTTTGAAATCTGCGTCTTTGCCTGTACCATGGATCCTAATGTGTTCCACTGTCCAGAAGTTTAGCAGAAGATGCAGTCCCTTGACCTGAGACATAGACTTGAAAACTTCTCTGCTTTCCACCCATCTGTAGCCTGCCCAGTGAGGATGCACCTAAAAAGACAGAGAAGATTGCATTAAGCAGATATCCAAAGACAGACATTTAGGACTGCTTGTAAGTAAGAAAGTGATGCCTCCCAATAAGCAGCACTGGTACCTTAAGAATACTATCAGTTTCTTTTATGAACTCATGGACTTTTCAGTTTGAATGTGACATTGAGCACATTCAGTAGCCTTGCAGATAAACTGAGGTGCCAGGGTGTGTCTCTATGGAATACTTCACAGCTAACAGAAATAGCTTAGCCATAACATTTTTAGCAAGTAAGTTTTGTTCTGCCTGTGCTGGGTGGGCTTATGAATTTCCCTGTTTGAAACTGGGAGTTTAATAAACAGACCCTTGAAAATAGGGCAAATGACCATTTAAGGTGGATGTTCCTCATTACTTTTGTACTAAGAGACAAAGGGAAGAAATATAAATTAAGCTTTTGGAGGGAATATATGCCTCCATCAGGACAAATGATTCACCTTCCCCATTGCCATTATGAAGAATTTGGAGCTCTCTCATATTTTGAAGCAGGCAGGCAGTGGTGTGATTACTGAGGGAGCAGGAGTGGAGAGAAACAGGTTGCTATAAACAGGCTTTCTTTACTGGCTGAAGGAAGAGATGCAATGGGTTCAGAAACTCCATTCAAGCTATGTAGAAAATACAACTGCATGGGTTTGTACTGGCAAGGTTCTGTAGCAGAGAGCAGAGGCACATTTGTGTTTTTCTAAGTCAGAATTGTTCTTAATTGTGTGTGTCCCAGATTTTAGAAGGTTTCCAACAGAGACTCATCTGTCATGAAAAAATATCACAGAAATAACTGTATTATGCTTGAATGACTGCTGTCTATTTTCAGACCATATAAGCTGGAAAAATAATATTTGTACAAAGCTGAAGTGTTTACTCTTTCAGCTCTGTTTCAAGTGAAGTAATAGCAGCTTGTACTGAGCAGATGAGAATACAAAAGTAGTTTTAGATGCAGGGTATGTTTCTTAGTGCACAGGTCAGATTTAGTTATGCAAATGTCAGTTCTGAACCATGAATCATGCTTATTCCAACAAAGCAGGGAAGCTGTTTTTGCTAATCTTGAGAACCAGATGATCATTCCTGTACTCGATGTCCACCATATATCTGAAGTCCTAGGAGGGGTTAACCACTAAAGACAACTTCCAGTAAATTCCAAACTTAATGCTTTATGCAGAAAAAACCTAGACCCTGTAGTCATAATTGAATAAATTGAACTTTGTGTTATATCACATATGGTTCTCCAGTGCTGTGTGCTGTTTATCAGCTTTGTTAGGCAGGCTGTGGGTTAAAGTCAGGAGAAGATGAAATGTCCATTTCAGTGCCCTATGGGCCTCTTTGCCTGGAGACAGTATTCTTTTGTTCCACCAGCCATGGAGTGCTAAATAGTGGCCAGAAAACGCAAGAGAGAGCTGCAAGTTAAAAATCTGCAGGTGAAAATCCACCTCATTATTTGAGGCATCACAATAATGTTTTCAGAATGCTTTCACACTTCTATTGTGAGTGCTGAGCAGGAGTCTCCTCTCACCTGTGCTGCTGTCAGTCAGGAGTCACAACAACAAGCCCTGTTCTTAGATATGTTTGAGGCGCTGCCATGCCCTGTACCAGAGAGATGAGCCTAGCCCATGATTAAAACTGCTAATGATCACTCATTTTGGAAATAGTGGATAAAAATAGTGGTATTTTAATGCTTTGAATACAAAAGTTATTTTAATCTTCAGGCTCTCCAGCTTAGTGTGCTGTTCCTTCTCTTATTTCCTCTGGTTGTGTCCCTTCCCCCACCTCCTGCCAGTTTTGATTCTATGTCTGTGTCAGTGCCTGCAGCAATCCCTAAAGCAAAGTTTTGCCAGCTCCACTTGCTGTTAAAAGCCAGGCACTCCTATTGCAGAGGCGAGTTAAATGAAGTTTTCCAACTCTTTTCCTTTTGTCTTCTCCCTCTGCCTGCTGGTAGGTGGGAAATGGTGGTTTCCCAAATTCAGTGCAGTTTATCCGTGGCTTTCTGGCTCTCCTTTCTTCTGCTTTGGCCTTCCTTCAGCTGGGGGTGGCCAAACTACTCCTGGCTAGGTCTAGCTGATCAGCATGGTTTACCTAGTCTGCTCCCTTATTTCCTAGCAGACCTCTCGGTCATAGCTGAAGAGCAGGCTGTAGGTCACACAAACCTGAAAAAAGAGCCTGTGGGCCCCACCAAAGCATTCTTTGGTTTGATAGGTGTGACTTGCATATTTTTTCTTATGGTGGGCAAAAGCCTTTACTTGACGGGGGAAGCCATGACATGCATCTCCTCCAAGTAGTTCACCAAGTAGTGTGTTCAAAGGGGAACTTATTTTCACTTTTATCCATTGCTGAGCCCCTGAAATTTGCAAAAGTTTAATCAGTACACTTAAAGGTACAACTTTAAGTACTAACCAAGGCAGTTGTTGTGCTCCATGGTAGTTAGTGATCTGTGACTACACATGATAAAGATCGAGGCTGAGAGATTCTGCAAAACAATCCATAGGAATGTGGTTTCCTGGAGTCCTGCCACAGGGATAGTTAAACATTCAGGGAACCTGTTTTCCTCTGACACATTTTAGTTGTACGTAAAAGATAGCTCATGTTTGGCTTTACAGAGGCTGTCTCAGCACTCTTGATAATCATTGTTGTTAATCTTAATAGAAACAGCCACAAAATCGTAAAAGTCCTGTACCCATGGAATTCCTGCTGAGGTAACTCATAGTTGAGATAAAAGGCTGCACCCAAAGCGTTGTTGAAGACAGTCAACATTGTGAGCTCATACATGATGAAAATAGCAGTATGTACCAGAATGACACTCCATTTCAGCTCAGATGGCATTAAGCTTAGAAATGGCAGCTGCAACTGAAAAACTGAAAATACATATTTCATAGGGTTACCCTGAAGATGTTATGATGGGAGTTACTAGGAGATCTGCAGTGTTGCCAGCTCCTGTGATTTTATGATGGGTAATACAACATAGCTATTTTTCTTGAAGATTCACCTCCTGGATCCCAATGATTTATTTTCTTTTTATCTTCTCATTTTTTTAGTTAGACAGTAATTCCAACCCTCCTGCTTATGGCCAAAGTTTCTAAACATGTCTCAAAAAGCACTCTTAAGAATACAGCCAGCAATGGCAAGTAAGGGAGAACCCAGTTGATTTTTTGGTTGCTTGGGGTTCGGGGGTTTTTTTTGTTGTGTTTCTTTCCCTTTCTTTATTTCCATGATCTGTCTGGCTAGTCTTGTGATTTTGTAACACGTGATTTTTTTTTTTTATCTTTAGGATTGATTATGTTTCCATCTTCACTTCCTTGTATTACTACACTGAACATAATCAGTATAATTAAGAACAGCAATCAGGATATACATCCAGGTCTTGAAAGCAAAGCTCAGGTCATACATTTTCCTTGACTCTCTCACTCCTGCTATTAATTCATCAATATTTGTAAGGCAGATTTAATGAAGCTGGCAGTGTCTCCATAACTGTCAAAGTTCCGCTGGGATTGTAGATCATGTACTGGGGGTGGTAGTCAAAACAGACATCATGCAGTGTTTAGTACAGTTCCTGGCAAAACTTGATGTCTTTCTGTTGGATGAGAAGGTGATACAGTTTGGATGCTCTTCATAGCTGCTACTGTGCTTTCAAAACTCGGATATATGATGTCATGAGGCTATGCCCTTTGGGGGAATAAGGACAATCTGCTTCAAGGCTCTCTGATAAAGGCATTTTCCTCCTGGCAGATTTCCATGATGTAGTGGAGTGAAATCTTAAAGTCTCTCCCATCAGGTGGAATTATTTCACAGCAACTGAGCAGTAGGGTTCCCATCCCAAGTCTCTCTCAGCATTTTTTTTTCAGGGATGGGATTTGCCTGCTATTTTATAAGTATACATGTGCCAGAGACACTAGATGAGAGAATAAAAGTGCTGTTGACAGGATTTTACAAGATAGGAGTAAGAGAAACTGGCTGCTGTTTCTGAAATGCATCCTAAGACATAAAAAGTTTTCCAGTGTAGATCTTTCCAAAAAGACAGCACGTTGGTTTGGGCTTTATTTGATGTTGTTAGCATGTGAGAATTCTGTAACAATACTAAAAAAATAAGATAAAAATAAACTACAATGTTAGGCCTCCATAGAAGTTACATATCTAAAAACTACAGATGCAAGGCAAATAACTTCAAGCCAAGTCAATAGACTTTGGGTGAGGTGTCTTGTTTATGATGTCCCGAGAAATTGTAAATGAAGATGTGAACCGTAGAAGAGAATTGTTCTGCAAGCCGGGCTCCACCAGAATCCATGGGGTGGACATTTCTAAAGTGACTGCTCTGGTGTCTCTTCCATATTGTCCAGCCCACATGCTGGCTTGCATGTTCCATGCATTTTAACCATGGCTGGCTGATCTCTGCTGTACTGCTTGGCTGAAAGCTTCATAGCCAACAAACCACAGTCTTTTATTTGGAGCCTTGTCCATGAACAAAGAAGCAAGGAAAGCTAGAATTAGGCTTCCTGTAGAAGTCAAAATAAGAAAACTAACATTAGACAGTGGATGGCAAATTCAAATTTTAGGAGACAAGCACACATTTTAGGATGGCTTCAGTCACCTGTGCAGATCTGTGATTTCTCTGTTGACTTTTTCATTATATCCACTTTTTTTAATGCAAAACCAAAGGTGCTTATGTCCACAGTGTTCAAGTGACTTTGGTTTCTTAACAGGAGAAAATACTGAGGAATTGGCTCATGTGGTATGACATGTGCAGCAGGATAGTCAAATATTTTTAGAGATGAACATTTAAGTGACTACAAAAAGAGGAGCAGTCTTGCTGGTCGTGAACCACTTCTTGCTTGTGGGTCCCTCAGGGAATGAGTGAAGACACTTCCCTAGGGAAGAATCCTACCAATTTGTCATTCTCCAGGCAGGGCTTTGTTGATTAAAGATAGGTGTGAGTTCAGGTGACTTGGAAGAAGACCCATCTTTTCCAGGATTTCTAAGTCCTCAGAGTCTAGTAGCAGGCAGTGGTCAAAGAGTGATGTCAAAGTTCCTATCTAACTCCAGATTTCCTGTCAGGCCATCTGCAGGGTGTGGTTTCAGCATCAGATAGAAAAAGTCAAACTTGGCTTTCGTTTGGAACTAGATGGATTATCACAGTGGACAAGGCCAAGGAGTAATAACAAACAATACACCAACACCTGCTAGAGCATTATGACAGTCTTAGGGAAAGTAAACTGCAGTCACACTTTAAACCAAATGTTGAAGCATGGAATAAAATTCGTCCACCTGGGTAGTTTAGACAGTTTTTTGAACTGCCAGAGGCAGGAATAGAGTCACTGATCTGTCAGCATCTTTTAGAAGAATTTTGGGGAGAAAATACGAGTGTAGTCAGTTCTGGTAGTCCCAAAACCCCATTAGCTTTTGTCAGTAATTAAACCTGATCAGAAATTACCTGGTCCTTACTGCCCAACCTTTTGCTGCTGTTGGTAGTGATTAAACTAATGCCTACCTTAGAAACTTAAGGTTTGTGACCTTACAGGGGATTGTTGCTCTCCAGNAGGTTGGTTTGGAGATCCCTGCTTGGGAGAGGTCCGAACGTATTTTCATCCATTTGTTCCAGTGGGTGAGCCTTGGCAGAACCTGGCACAGTCAGGGACGGCATAGGAACCAAACCCTTTCTCTCAACAAATACAATGTGCTTGAAACAGTTTTCCTAAGGACCCACCTTCATGTGACTCTTGGCTCTGGTGCTGCGGGCACTGGAGGCAACTGAGCCACATTTATGGCAGAGGCATGGTGCCACAACTGCCATGGGAGCTCAGAGCTGAAAGCAGCATGGAGGAAGTCTTTGCAGTGTGAGCAGCAGATGCCTTTCCCGTGTGAGATGCTTGGCACCCTGCTGCAGGTTTCCTGTGTACATTTGGGTGAGTCACTTCGCCTCTCCCTCAGCATTTGTCTCTATTTTCCTTCCAAGCTTTTAGGACCATAGATTGTTTCTTTCTGGGTAGAGGGACAGTCCCTCACTATCTGGTTATTTCGATCATTACTGCAACCTAGATAAATTGATACAGCTATTAGTTTCTCTCCAACATGTGTGGTAATTAAGAGGTACCGTCCATAAGAGATGTACAGTTTGCTATAATGAGGATTATGTTAACATGTATTTCACAGAACACTATATTCAAGACCTTTTGAGTTCCTACCACACCTACTTCAATGAGGCTTTGTTCCTCTACATGGCTACTGGGAGTTGTTGGAACACATATAATTAATAATAAGAAATGTTTACCTGGGGCTTAAAATTCTGCCAGCCCATAATATACTGCCAGCCTTCTCCACCCATGTTAAGTGCTCTCAGTGTTGTAAATGAAGTGACACACTTCCCTTGGGAGAGAGAAGTAGCAATGTTTATTTTAACAAGGTTTGATAGTAAAAGTGACAGTGCTTTAACAAGCTTTGATGGCAACGTACACTGGGTTATTTCTTGCATAGAGGGCAAGGTGGGACAAAACTGTCAGAGGCACCCTCATGTTGAGTCATGAGGTTCAGAAAGAACCCACTCGCATTTTAAACCCCTTTCTCAGGGGGATTCCAGGTGTGGCATGGATTCCAGGCTGGGAACTTAGGTCTAAAGGATTATATGTGCATAAGCAATCCTTTATCTCACTTAGCTGAGATGTCAAAGTTTCAGTATGCTTATTCTCAATTCACTTACTAAATATTTGATGCAATAAGGATTCTCTTAGCCTCAAGAAGCAACCTCAAGAGGCATCCCTGTTCAAGGGGAGATCCTGGCATGCAGCCCACTGCTGTGCAGGAGAGCTCAGCAGACCCTGGGCTGTTCCCTATTTATGGAGTAAGATGATTGACTTATAGTACTGTTTGCATGCCAGCTGTATTTTGGTTGGCGCATGCTCAACTAGCCCTCATCTGTTGAGTGAGTTTGATGGCCTCAGCTATTGTGTTGCTATCTGTCTTCCCAGAGTCCAGCTTTAAGCCAGGTGCAGCCCTCACAGCCACCACTGTTGGTCCTTGCTTAATCCAAAAGCAGGGGGGAGCACACTGCCACACCCAGTGAGCTCATCCTAACCAGCCCCTCTGTGCAATATCTTCTTCTGTACCATTAAAACCATTGGAAGTTTTGCCACTGATTACAGTGGCTGTTAGATCAGAAACCTTAGGTAGGTACCCGAGCATGTGAGTGATGAGAAAGATGTGTGATTCGGAGGAAGAGAGAAGGCTTTTCTCTCAGTCCCTTGTAACAATTCAGAAATCCATTGAAAATGTTAGCAAGAGGCCCTTTTATTTCCTCCTGGAAAAATCATGTATATTTATTTCCTGTAATAAAATAGTCTAATGGTAGTAAAGAGTGAAGTTCTAGAAGGAAAAAATTGATTTCTCAGCTAATTGAGTAGAGAGGGGGAAATTACAAATCCCTGGTTGCCTATTACCAGTTGACTAGCAACATTTGGCCACAGAAAGCAATATGAGCACAGTTTTAACACACAGGTGGCTACAGTAGAAGGGCTGTGCTGCATGTAAGCCCAGTATCTCCTCAAAGTGGTTCAACCTACTTTTCCAATCACATTGCAAAGTGAGTCAGACTGAAACCGTTGTTGATTGTCTGCTCCACTTCAGATAGTTGCATGTTCGTTTTAGCTTTAGAAAGAAGTTTGTGTCAGCGTTTTCTGTTCCTTGTAGTTACACTGGCTTTTCAAAATAGTTTTTGAGCTAAAAGTATGTTTCCTGAAGTTCAAACACTGGCACAAAAAATATCTCTTTCCATACTGCTGCCACACTGAAACAGATGGTGAGTACTAACCATCGGAACCAGTAAGCATGTGATTATTCAATCTTTGGGTGCAGAAAAGTAGCTGTTGGGTTGAAGCAGACATCTACAAGACAGGCTGTCATTGCAAGTTAGTTTGAGTTCAAGTCCCCTGGAGTTAGCCCAGTGACACTCCTGCAGTAGATCGCATGAGCTGCACAGATGCCCTGTTGCATTTCTAGCTCGAGTTTCACCCACAACCTCTGGCAGACCATCTACCTTAAGCTGAAAGTCTTTTCCAGCTCCGTGTTTTTATGTGTGAACAGTAATCAGATTAGGGATGACACTTAGGTTATGCTTTAGGTTAGTGCAGACAAAATTGCAAAATCCATTCTGATCCATGTTATGATGATGTCACACAGCTAATGTGCATTCTCACTATAGAACCCACAGCTACTTTGGCACACAGACCATGATGCAGTGTTATACATGGGGGACAGATACACTGCCTGTGAGTGATGCAAATGGGTGAGTGCAGAGGAGCTATTTCAGTGCAAACTGGTCTTGAAAAATGCGTGATTCTGCAAATTATGAAGCAACTTTTGCCCCCTCTGAAGTCAATGGAAGTTCATTTCACTTTTCAAATTCACTTTGATTAACCTGGTCTTGACATCATAGCACTTACCTCGTTGTAAAGAAAATTGGTAGCTGTAAAAGATCAAAGATTTTCCAATTTAAGGTAGGAGGAAGTGTTTGCTGCTGATGAAAACCTTATCTTCATAATAAGCAATAATGCAATCTGGTAATCTACCATTACTGAGTTTATTTTTTTTTCCCTGCAGCTGAATTTACATCACCTGTAGACAGAAATAAGGAAAGTGGACTGAAAATGCCAAACCTATGTAAATTTTGTGATATTAAAGTAACAACCTGCTCAAACCAACACCAGTGCAAGAGCAACTGCAACATTACTTCTATCTGTGAGGACAGTAATGAAGTCTGTGTTGCTATATGGTAAGTTATTTCTTCATACAGGTGGGGACAGGAGCACACCCTCATTCATCATTGCTTAGTACTTTCCTTGATTGCTCTGATATTCACAATGTCCCTGCTGCCTCACCAGGCTTTGTTCTATTGCTTCCAACTCATATCTGTGCACAGCATAGTGAGAGTTGCTTGAGGTTAACAATTCTGATAAGAAATGTTCTGGGGACTTTTTTTCTTCTAAAACAGTTCTGTTCCAGCTTAAGCTGTTATTGGAAAAGAGGCATGGTTTTGTGCAAACCATTAAGCTGTATCCACCCACAGCACTCAAGAGTAGAAACAGATTTGAGGCTCGAAAGGATTGTAGTGACAGTTGCTGAACAAAGACAATTCTCTCTCAGGTTTCAAGGGAACTAGATTATGTAGATTTATCACAAGAGGCTTATTGCCATGTATAGGTAGAAATACTTCCTCTTAATGGGAAAAAACTTCCGTGTAGGTAGAGACTTTGATGTCGGCATGGTGCTTTTAATATAGCCTGTGTCTAGGTTCAAAGAAATCAAGAGTTTATGAAAATGACTTGTAATACTTCCTTAGGATTTACTGGCTTTAAGACTGTGTTCCAGTCAAAAAACTGAGGCTTCCCTTCCCCTTCCATAAATGGGAATCCAATCCTACCAAAGAAAGCCAGAAACGCTCTTAGTGAGTTAATAATTGGACTAAAGGAAAAGAACTGAGTGTTTGCAGCATTGCTGCTGATTTAGTAAAATAATTAGAACCACTTACAGAGGGATTAGTTGACTTGAGATTGACTTGAGGTGTCTGGCATAATTGGAAGGAGTCCAGTGTGCATATTTGTCCTGTGCTTTTTAGTAAGTCATCAGTGTCTATTATTGCCATAAAAAGGAGCTGTTGTACAGTTTAAGATACATTTTGGATTTTTCATGACCATCTAGCCAAACGGCAGGTAAGTTGAGAACTGTAAAGTGCTTTTTGCCTTCGAGTCTTTTGTCAATGAAATTAAATCTGTGAACCAGGACAAAACACAGAAATATGGTCCAGATTATCAGCTGTAAATATTTCCCTGACTGTGTTGCAACTCTAACTTGCATCAGTTTTTATGATTGGTATTTTGGTGGGGTTTTTTTTGGTTGGTTGAGGTGGTCTTTTTTATATATAACTCCTTCAGTGCACAAACTGTGCTGATTGTAGGCTTCAAAAGCAAAATGAAAAGGCCAACTCACCAGAAATTCCTCAGAGTTTGAGGAAATAATTCAATTTTTATCGTAATTTCCCACAGATTTTACTGTCTGCTCAGTGACCACAAAAACCAAAAGTATGTTCTGAAGTTCACAGAAGTTCGTTGAGCATTAGCTTGAATAATTCTAAGTGAGATTTTCAGAGGCACTCTTCTGAGCTTAGCAGTAGTATGATACAGGAATAGCTGTGCCATTGTATAAATGTGAGGAGCCTAGACACTGCCAAATTTACCCCATTCAGGAAAGACAGAGAAGAACACAGGCTGCTCTTTAAATGCCATTTATATTCTCAAAAGAGGCAAATTTTGGGCAAGCACAGTCCTGTGTCCTCCCTTTCTAAAATATTCCTTTTTTTTTTTTAATTTCAATTTTCTCCTTTTCATTTTCAGGAGACAGAATGATGAAAATGTGACATTAGAAACAATATGCCATGATCCCCAGAAAAAACTGTATGGTCACATTTTGGATGACTATAAATCAGAGCAGTGTTTGATGAAGGAAAAGAAGGATGATGGGGGATTGATGTTCATGTGTTCCTGCACAGGTGAAGAATGCAATGATATGCTCATTTTTACATCAGGTAGGTTTAATAATTTACCTTGCATTCCCACATTCCTTGCAAGTAATATTAACTGTGTTAATATTAACTTTGTTATTCTGATGTCCTTTGGAATTACATTTTGTGAAGGAGAACTTCTGATGGTAGGTGCTATTTGGTCTTTTTTGAATCTTGCAAAATCTCAACCTTTCTTTCCTCTGTTCTGAGAGTACTTCTTCCTGCCAGGCTGTCCTCATTTTGAAGTAAGTCTGATACTCAGCTCAAGATGTTGCACTTAAAAGCTGATGGAAGATGAAAGCAAGATGTTTACAGTTGTTCTGATGACACACCAAAATACAACACATGCTAATTACGTTATAAAATCTAAACGAAAGGCAAATGCTGTTTTTAAGGCCCTACCTCTTCTAAAAGGCTGTATTGCCATAGTGTGTTTTCTGCATATACAGATGTTACTGGTAACCTGATAGGATGTGAATTTTAAGTCGGCCTCTCTGGTGTAACTGACCATCTGCACCTCTCTTGTGGTGGGCGTGCAGAAGATAAGTTCCTTCTCTGGGGAATGTGTTCCCTCACACCTACTACGGCACAAGGAACTGTACATGAGTTCAATTAGACCAGGGAGATGTGAGTACAGACCAAACCACAAATGCATAACCCATCCCCATGCTACTTCATGAGCTCTAATATGGGTCACTGCAGATACAGTGGAGGCAGTGCAGATGTCTGCGGTTCTGGTGGACCTCATGCTGCTCACACAGATATGCACAGGTGCACACACCCCCCGTGATTTATTTTCTCCTACCTGCTGTGATTCTTTTACTGAGATCAAGTCAGGTCTCTTACAGGCAAGAGCGAGGTCTCCTGTGGAGAACTTTGTGTGCTCACACTTCCAAAGGGGTCTGGCGCACCAGACCCATCCACATCACCTGTAAGTTCCTCAGAAAAAGATATAATTAAGTCCTTGTTACCTGAGATAACAGAGGGTTGGGATGCTGTTTTCACACTTGGGAAACATGATGTGTGACTGTACTGAGGTGGACAACTATATGAGCAACTTGTAGCTCTCACTTCCTAGCTTCCAAGAAGGCAGACTAGTTTAGGTCACAAAACCCCACCAAATCAACCAAGCTATTTTGCAAGCTAGCAAGTTTTTGCTTCCCTTGGCCCAGGCTATCCATATCTGGTGCCACCCCTCATCCCCGTTTTCCTCATCCCCTCCCCAAGCTTCATTTGAAACCAGACAACCTGACTGCTGATCCGTGGTTGTGTGACCAGCCCTTACTTGGGTGATCTTTAAAGGATTTGGAGTATATACTGGTATTGATACGAGCACAGGTAACAGACCCAGGACCTAATTCTAACAGATTGCCTTGATTTTCTTGGAGAGAATGTGTTCCCAGTGCAGGGATTTTACTCTGTGTCAGCTGTCTAGTATTTCTGTACAACATGAACCACACCCTTGTGGATTTTGGCTTATTTGTTATGAGTTAGCCACATTATAGCTGTTTTTTCTGGAGCTATGTAGTTGAATGCAATCACTGATAAATGTGTCTTTGGTGTGTATGGTTATGAAAACTGTTCTAGAAATTCAACACCAAGTGCCTTCATTCCTATATTCCTATCAACTCTGCACCCACTCACACTTCCAGACCAACCTAAAAGGAGTAGTAGAAATTTAAAGCCAGTCTTTTTACCTTAATTTGTTTCACTCTTCCGAGTGGAGCCTTTCCTTCTAGGTCACATGCTGTAAGCACTCTAGGTGACTCATGAAAACCATGTGCTGCATTCATATGTATTAAGTGAATAACTACAGATAAAAATTAAAGTAATGTAAAACTTCACTCTGTAACATTTCCAGTTCATTCATAAACACAAGCATTAACTCCAGTCAGGAGGGGGGAGAATTGAGGCTTTGTCATTCCTTTTTTATTGTTGTGGATTAGTGTTTCTTTTAAATGAAAACAGCCCCTTTGGGTTGCTTGCTTGGTTAGCCATGGCAGGAAGACAAACGATTTTTACAGTATCAGACATGCGGTTTCCTGTCTGTGTTTAACTTTGAGCAGAACATCACAGCCAGCTGGTCCATGGCTCCTCCAGACAACTAGATAATAGCCTGTAATAATTTTGCCTTTGGAATGACTGTCATCCAGATCTATTCTGTACATTGTTCTTGTGGGTTTTTTTCTCTACATTTCTTGTATGCCAGAACAAGAATTTTTTTGCAGTG
Organism: Drymodes brunneopygia; assembly: GCA_013400955.1. Lineage (NCBI taxonomy): Eukaryota > Metazoa > Chordata > Aves > Passeriformes > Petroicidae > Drymodes > Drymodes brunneopygia. The sequence continues at coordinate 364,764 of VZTZ01033560.1, forward strand.
GTTTTGCACATTCTATAGTTTTAGAGAGAAAGACAAGAGCTACTCTATAAAAGCCTGATCAAACAGTGATTTTAATCATTTATTGGTAGAAACTGAGATAAAAAAGATTGCAGTTTTTCACCTGTTAATCACAGTGTTTCTTTTCAAGCTATTGCTATAAATGACTACTAGTGTTTTACCTCTTCTTCCTGGATGCACACTTAAGACAGACCAGATTTAGTTTGTTTCTGGTGTTTCTGAGGTAAGAAAGAAAATCCTGGGTAAGGCAACAAGTTCTAATTTCCACCAAAGGTTAGTCACTAAATTCCAGTGATTCACAGCTGAGCTGTTACTGCTTATGGAAGAATTGATTTATAGCACTATTGGCTTGCATCAGTCTTGACTGTGAAGGGCAAACCTCCTGATTCCATTTTTAGACATGAGCATCTAAAGGTTTTGGGTATTGGAGGTGTTGTGACTCACCCAAGAGTGACTTCAGAAATGTTTGAATTCGTTACATCAAAATCAAATGCCTGTTTATCATACGGATTTTTATTTAAATTGCCAATCTGCAAGATAAGCATGACACATTCAGGCACATGCCTAAACATGCCTGTAGTTCTGCTGTGTCAGGGGGGCTGACCCTGATTCAGATCCCTGGCATTTTAGGCCACAGGCAGCTGGTGGAAAATACTGAGTGCAGAATCACTCCAAATAATGTTCTGTAGTTCTTGGAGAAATAACATTCAGGAGACAGGTAACCATTGTAAATCTGAACTACTCTGTGTTTATTTTTTAATCCCTTTCTTTTTTTTTGCCAAACAAAATTGTGGGTGACTGGCAAGCAGCTTACACCCTTGTGGTGGAAAAATGCTTCTCACAGCAAAACTCAATGCCAGTGTGTTGTAATTATTATTTTTTCGAAAGTCTAATGTCAGTGTTACCAGAAGGCAAAGCCAGGGAGCAAAACCACTGGAAAAGATTAGCCAGAATCAGGGACAAAAGGCCTAGGGTGGCTAGAAGTTGACTAGGTGGAAGACAGATGCCTGGTCCTTCAGTCGTGGAAAAAATGAGTGCAGGATTAGACTGTGAGGGTTTCTTGCTCCCTGATGTCTGGTTGTGTCTGGCGAATCTTCTACATCTTGCTTTACCTTCTTCTACTTTGATCTGCTGTGATGAACCAGGTCTGTCTGTAGTTGTTTGCACAGTCTCAGTCCTCCCTTGCTGTTTGGGCAGCTTTCCCTTCATGTCTCCCAGCCATTAGCCAGTGCAAGCATGATAACTGCCTAACAAAGCTGGATTTTATTAACAATCCCAAGTGCTTAGACTGAAGTCGAGTCTTGTTTACCCTAAGGGACCAAGCAGCACTGTGTCCTTTCCAGCCCCACGTCTGCTGACCATTCTCCGTGGCCAGAGATGACCAGGTGCTCGCTGTAGACAAGAAGATGGGATTCCTGCATGTTACCTAGTGCATGACCTACCTTCCTGCTGTGCCATGCAACTCCTTCCTCTTGTGCAGCTCATTCAGACACAGTCATTCAGCAATATGCAAACCTGCAGTGGAGACTGCAAACAAGAAAACAAATCCTTTAAGTACTGTTGTCAATATATATGCAGTTGTTTTCTTAGGCATCAAATTGAAATCCAAACAACAGTGCAGAGGACTCAAATGGTAGAACCAGGATTTTAACACAGCTCTGTTTGGTTTATATTTGTTTCATTCTAATAACTTACATGGTGATAATTTTTTATCCTCACCTGTCTCTTGCCATGCTATGCAGATCTTCATGCAGCTTGCAACCAAGGTGTCTGTGGGATTGTTCAGGTAGACTGTGTTTATCACTCAGCTATTACAAGATGAAGTCATTATTTTGGGCATTCTCACCACACCCAAACATGGGAGAAACCTTTAGCAGTGACTCGGAATTATCCAAATAGTTGCCTTGAAATACCAAAACCTCAGTGATAGAGATGACTGACAGGTCAGCAAGAGTTTATGAGAATAATGAAGCTGACTGGTGAAGTGTGTCAAGGGAGGGAGGGTGTTGTGCTGCTAGAAAACTTCACATTGATCATGGTTTTACAGAGTTGGCTAATTGAGAGTGTAAGAGAAATGCCTATTTGATTAATCGATTGTGGCTGAGTCATTTGCCTGAAGGAATTACAGCCTGTGGATTTGCAGTGAGTCAAGTGCTGTGGTTGCTCACTGTGTACAATTGTTACCTGCGAGAGCTGGTGTTGCTCTGCTGCCTGAACCACCACAAGCATGCCTGTGTGATGCCTTGTCCTGTGCCCAGGAGATATGTGCAGGAGAATTGGATAATGTTTCAGAGTGTCCTTAACTTCGTATCTCTCATTTGTCTCTAACATGTTGTCCCTGTCTTTTCCTTTCTTTCTCTCCTCTTCCTCTCCTTACTAGAGTCAAAGTGTTAGTGATTTTACTTGACTGCATAGGAGGATCTCAGACTTAAGAACAGACTTAAGATCTGTGCACAAACAGTCACCAGTCCATAAATACTTACGTGATGAGTTGTCCGGTGCTCAAGGAACATCAGAAGGGAGATGATTGCAGCTGGATTGCTTCCAAGTGAATCTTAACAAAGACTTTCATTAATCTCTTTTTCTGTTATCCAACTAACATGTTCAGAAGGTAACTGTCTTCCAGCTGCCCCATAAGAGGTCAGTAACATTACATAACATTGCACAGAGCCTCTCACTGCTTGTATATTGGCTTTGTTCTCTATGTTTCCTCTTAGGTATTTGCAGGCACTGGAGTCGCACCCAGTGCCTGCAGCTGTGTGTAACCAAAGGAGAGGCTGTCTAATGCTGAACATCTGATTCACTTAATGGGATGGGAAGGAAATAGAATGAAAAGAGGCTGAAGAGGCCAAAATTTTGTTTTGCTCTGTATTATTTATATTGTTTGCTTCTTTGGGAAAATAACCATGCTCAGTTACAGATTTGTGTAAAAACGAACTAGGCAGTACTCTTCCAGTCTGGTTGGCATATTTGTTACAATTTGCATCACTTGAGAGCTTAATAAGTGTGGGAATGTGGCCAACCTTTTATCAGGTTGTCATGAAAGAGACTTTAATAATTACAGACAGAAGCAAACTGTAACTAACACTGGCAACATAATATTTTGGGAAAGGTTGGAGGGGTGGAACTCAGGCTGAGAATAAAAATAGTGGTTAATGTGTGGCATCTGTTGAAACATATTGAAACTGGAGGGATTGATTTGTTCCAGAAAACCACCAGCAAACAGCAGCAGAGACCCAAGCTCTGTAACCGAGCCATGTATCACAGAAACTCAGTCACATCATGTAAAATTAAAATATGTTGGCTTTCATATTGCTGAGTAGGAAAGCTCAGCTACAAAAGTCACAGTGTGTGAGAGATGCCATGTGTGATGCCAGTGAAGGGATCTATTAGAATGGGAGAGATAAGAAGGGAATGCATTAGGGGGGTGGAAGATTTTAAGCAAATTGGTGCTGTGCCAGCAAACCAAGGAATTACACTTTTTAGCCAGCAGTGAGGGAATAAAAACATCAACGAACTATTTGTTCTGTCTCAGAGCTTAAGAGTTTCTTAAACCTCCTGGGTGCTGAATAGCATACTTGGCAATCAGTTGAAAAATGAGATTCTGCTTACAATAGATGAAATATCCATTAGGTCATTGCTGCCCAGCCTTTTTGCTGAAGTAAGCCACCCAGAGGCAACCAAGTTGCCTGCCTCTCACCCCTGTGACAAAGATGCAGCCATTCCCATCAGGTGACAGATGCATATGCATGACTCTTCCAACATATAACACATGGAACTGGGTCATGTAACTGCGGATTTTCCCTGGGCATTACACAGCAGTAACAGGGGCGTTACACTGCCTGATCCCCTAGGCAGTCATGTGCCAAGGCCAAAGCTGCTGGTCCCCAGGGGAGAGCAGCAGTGGGTGTGCCTCTGGTCTTCAAAATAGCTCATGCTGTTGCCTTACTGCCTTTCAGGAAAAGAGATAAGTGGTGACACTGGGCAGTGACATGCATTAAGTGCTCTGAGAGCTTGGTCTGGTTTGCCAGCCATTTGTTGACTGCAGAGCAACATTCAGGCAGCCAAATACCCAAAAGAGCAAGTGAATTAGTTCCCACACCTTTAAGTAAACCCTTAGGGCACAAAGTGGTGGATCCTGCACTGGGGTCACAGCAACCCCATGCAATGCTGCAGGCTTGAAGGAAGAGTGGCTGGAAAGCTGCCTGGAAGAAAAGGATCTGGGTGTGCTGGTCAACAGCATGGCTGAACACGAGCCAGCAGTGAGAGTATGTGGCCAAGAAGGCCCATGGCATCTTGGCCTGTTTCAGAAAGAATGGAGCCAGCATGACCAGCAGAGTGATCATCCCTCTGAACTCAGCACTGGTGAGGGCACACCTCAAATCCTGTGGGCCCCTCACTACAAGAAGGACAATGAGGTGCTGGATTGTGTCCAGAGAAGGGCAGTAAAGCTGGAGAAGGGTCTGGAGCACAAGCCCTATGAAGAGTGTCTGAGGGAGTTGAGGTTGTCTAGCCAGGAGAAAAGGAGGTTAAGGGGGAACCCTTTTTTTGCCTTCTACGACTGTCTGAAAGGAGGTTGCAGCAAGATGGGGGTCAGCCTCTTCCCCCAAGTAAGAAGCAATGGAACAAGAGGAAATGGCCTCAAGTTGTACAAGGAAAGTTTAGATTGGATAGCTGGGAAAATTTCTTCACCAGAAAGGTTGTTAAGCACTGGAACAGGCTGCCCAAGGAAGTGGTTGATTGACCATCCCTGAAGGTATTTAAAGGACATGTAGATGTGGCGCGTAGAGACATGCTTTAGTGGTGGATTTGGCAGTGCTGGGTTTGCAGTCGGACTTGATGACCTTAGAGGTCTTTTCCAACCTAAACAATTCCATGATTCTATAGCAGGCCAGGCAGACCTGCCCACTACCGGAGGTAGTGCCTCTCCAGGAGAGAGATTCTCTTTTGGACACCCTGGCAATATCCTTTTCAGACTAAAAGATGAAGACTTACAGCTTAAGCACAACTTACTGGTTTTGACAAACTTAGTTTACCTAGTCCAAAAAAAAAACTCCTGTCAAATACAGGAACTTGTTGAAGGAATTCAACCTTCAGGAAAGTCTGCCAGAAATGCCAGGATTTATTTTCCACTAGATAGTAAGATACAGCCCACTCTGGTTTTAAAATCTAGTAATCTCTGTCTTCTGCCATCAGGTTCAGCATAGAGCTGAGGGAGGGGCAGAACTGATTTCCTGCAGAACAAATCTATTAAATTGAAAAAAAAAACCATCTCCAGCAAGTATGAAAAATTACTATGTTTCCAAGAAGCTATCATGATAAAAAAATGCAGGTTAGTTTAAGGTGCGGCATTTGAATTTGTTTATTACCAAGTGTTTTGTACCAGCCATTTTCCTAAGGAAACACCTTCCACTCCAGTAAAAAAGTTCCCTCCCCCACATCTGCAAAGCTCCCAAAACAATACCTGTAAAATTAGCAGAAGTTTTTAAAAGTTGGATCCACTTGCAGACCACTTTTGTCCTCAAGATATGGGTTTCAGGGAAAAGTATAGGAGTGTCAGAAGCAGAGTTTCTGTTCTGAAAATCAGTATTTCCCACCAAAAAATGTTTTGCTGAATATTTCCAAGGGATTTTAATTCTAAAAAAGCCACAATCAGGAAGGTACATGAGAAGCTGAGCTACAGAATTTAATTCCCACTTGAGGATTTTTCAGTAGAGATAAACTAAATTACCCCAAACAGCTGCTCAGAGTAAATTTCATTTCACTGAAAGTGAAGCATTTTATGGAGCTAGTTATTATCCAGAAAGTACTAAAATGATGGGCAGGCTTTTTCCATGTTCTGTTGCCTAGTATCTTGCTCAGAAATCACTACACATGCAAGGTTCAAACTCCCATTTTGTAAAAAGCTCTCCCTTGATTCAAACAGAGCAGGTCTGGAACTTGAAGCTCCCGTACCCCACCCATACCAACGCACTCACTGCTGGGGATTCAGCACTCACATACATCTCCTGCCAAATTGCAACATTTGAACAGAAATTCTGTTCAAGCAAAAGCATTCAAAAAGTGTTGGTTTTCATTCCAGTGTGGAATTCAAATCAAACTTTGAAACCTCAGAATTTGTACAAAATGGAGTTTTCCTCCAGTCAGCTCAAAGGGCTGCTTTGTGTCTTAGGATCTTGCAAAATAACTAGATCACAGTTCTGTGTCTGGGACCGTGTTTTGTGACTTTGTGTTTCTGGGAAAATTTAAGACCCTGCTCAAGCTTGCAATACATCAGTGTTGATATATTTAACTTGAATTCTGCAAATATCAAATATATTCTTTCCCTGCTGTGTGGTTTTGCCTAGCAGTTGAATAGGCAGCAGCTTTAGAGCTCACAGGAGCAGCAGACAGCAAGGAAGTAGTTCTGTCAGTATTGGCTGGGCATTCTGCTGCCCTGCCATTCAAGCGTGTGTCCTCATTTCATTGCCATTGTTTTACTTATTCCTTCCAAAGTTCAGTGACACAAAAGTTGTATCAAAGGCATGCAAACCAACCTGAAGATTTTGCAGGCTCTTGTCCTTTGAAGCTCCCTGACTGAATAGGGGTTGTACAGTGTTTCCATTTTCCTTGGCACCTGAGCCCTTCTCCCTCAAGGCTTAGGTAATGTTAAGGGTTATGCAGATGGTTTGTGCTTAGTTTAAACCTCGTACAGGAAGCTTTCTTTTAGCTCAACTCCTCTATTGTTATGCTATATTAATAGGCTCTTTTGAAGCTTAAGAAAGGACTGATCCACCCAAATAATAGTTCTGGGTGGGGAAAGTTATTTAGGAGCACGTTTGCAAAACATGAAAGGCTGTTGCATTTAACCATTTTCTTGCCTGCCTGTGCCCCCAGGTTTTGCTCATTTCACTGCTCAGAAAGAGGAAGCTGCACTCCCGTTTTTTTAAATTATGAGGTTTCGGTCATAGGTATTTATTTATAAGTGAACATATTTATTCTTAGATTCCTGTAGTCAAGTCATAAAATGTTGGCTAGCCACTATGCAAACATACAGCTATGCTCTGAATTCTGATTCTGTCCTGATTTTCTACACGGATTTTGCAGAGAAGTACCCCATCCTTAGTTTGTGCTGAAATATCTGATTTGATTCTGCTTATATCAGTTAAAATCAAAGGCAGTTCCAGAAGTGTCTTGCTTGGGACACACCTCGGTGCCACCAGCTCTTTGCTCTTGCCCTTTAATTGTCCTGTCAGGCAGCTTGGTCCCCTCCTAAGCTTAGAGTTCAGCCTTGTCAGTCCTGACACTGTTCTCCCTGATGTGTGCTTGTTCTTACACTTTCCAAACGCTGAGGGGGATTTGTCTAGTGTCTTAAATACTGAAAATTAGCACAGCCTTTGTCCCTGCTGCTTTAGGTGGGGTTGTGCAGCTGTATGCTTTTCACCCCGTGCTTCTCTGCTTCCTCCAAGCAACCGTGCCAAAGCGGATGTGTCACTTTGCAGCAGGGCTGCAGGATGATACAGTGCTCAGGGGGAAGTGGCCAAACTGCTCGGCTTCTGCTTTGATTAAATTTTTTTTACATTCTTTTTCAAGTAACATTTGCAACATCAACAATTTTTCCCTTCTACCCAGAAATCCCCCTGCACCACAAGCAGAGCTTTCTCTTGTGCAAAAAGAGGAAGAGCTGAAGAAGCTGTGAACTCTGCTGGGGAGTTCTCAGCTGTAGGGCAAGATAATACAGCCTGCTCTAGGACATTGTAGGAATGATTGGAGATCCTCACACAGGTAGCCATAACAATTAAGGAGCAGGGACTTTGGGTAAGTTTCTTCTCAGTTAGAGCTGAACATGCACCCAGCTACCTCCAACTGCTTGGACTCCGGGGGAGCAATTTGAAAGACAACTAATAGACAGACATCTTGGGGCTTTTGTCACTCATTTTGAAAGACATCTGTATTTGAAATAGCTGGTCTACATAGTGCAGCTCTGTGGCAAAGAAAAAGGACTTTAAAGGCCCTAAAGAAACATTTTTATCTTTGTGAAAGAGTGTACCCTATGATAGGGATGACATATTACTCATTTCCAAGAGCAGAGTCCAAACTTCAAGCATGCTTTTCTGTGGTCAAGAAAAAACAAAAACAACACAGAACCAGCCAAACAGAACCCCACATGTTTAATAAAATTACTTTCTCTGATTGTTACAGATCATAGTTGTGACCTGCTTGCAGACAAAACTCCAAAACAGCCATCCCACAATGCAGTCAGTTCTCCTCCACCATGGTGTTTCCCAAGTTCTTAATAAAGCAGATTTTCTAGAAGCAAAGAATGCATGTGGGAATAAGCAATGCTAGTCTATTTACTGACAGTGACATTTGACTTTCTAAATATATTCCTCCCATAAGGGCCGTACAAACACAGCAGCTTTTTTCCCCTCTGCAATACGTTGAAAAGCAGAAGAGTTGCCTTTAATCTGTGATGAAATTTCATGTATTGTTTTGATTTAAAAGTTAATAATTTTAAAATTTACTAACATTTTGTTGTCAAGAGAAATCGCTGGAGAATAAGGATTTGTGGTTTGCATAGATCTGGAAGGAGGAATTGCTTAAAAATATTCTTTTGCATAAATGAAGGAAATACATTCTTTATAGGTACTGCTAGTGCATGTCATTGACCTGTGCTGGAAAGGCACTTCATCTTCCTTGAAACCCTATAAGAGGGGCTAGAATTTAATTACTTACTTACATCTGGTTGATGGACCTTTCAAACAGAGGAAGCACATCCTGGTTCAGGATTCAAGCCTTTTTCTAGATAAAAAGAATATACTTTTCTGATGTCCTATCACCTGCCTTTGAATAACTGGTGACTCCTGCTGCTTACCAGCTGGGTTTGCAGTGGAAAAGTGATTACAAGTGAAATTGGAGGGTCAGAGGTACTGCTTGTTCTAATTGTAAACCTTTTTCCCTTATCCCTTTTAGCATTGCTCACCTTTGTTTTGAGAGGCACAGAGTAGGGGAAACAGAGGCTTGTGACTAATGTACTTAGTGACAACTTCCCTTCAGACCTTATTAAACTTGTCCTTTTCATATTGACTTATTTGGCCTGATGCACAGAGCCTGAGTCAATGACATGGCTGTAAGCATCCGCCAGAGCATCGTGCTGCCACCACAAGCCACTTGCTTAGCTGTGGTTGCAGCTTCAGTTATTCTAGTCTTTTCAGGTTAGGCTTCCAGGACTTCTTCCAAACAATCTCCTTCCTCATGCAAAGATAATACAGTACATTTTGTCTGACTCAAAGGAAGAAAGAGACTGAGAGAGTAAATTTCCATGTGTTCGATCAAATCAGGTTCAGAGAAACTCTGGCCCTTCTTTAATCTCTTCTTGGAACAAAACTGTTCCCTTTTAAACTGGATATCTCCCCTAAGAAATACTGAACTAGAAGGTAGTTGTTAGAGGTGTCAGGGCAGCTCTCACCTCTAGGATAATAATCTGTACTCTTCCCAGAACACATCCCTGTTCTAGAATAGGTCCCTGTTGTTCTTCTATTCTCTATATGTTCCTCCTAGAAATATGTTGGGGTGTGCACTGCACATGGTATGGAGTTTAGAGTGAACATCTTTACAGCAGAAAACCAGTGTAAAGCCAGCAAGGAATACACAGAGGAAGTCTTCCAATACATAAACCCACGCAGAAGTACCTGGAGGGTGGTGGTGGTGACAATTCTGAGCCTGTTTACATACAGGTGTTTGAATTTGTTGTAGCTACACTCATATGCATCAAAGCATGAGAATGAGTTCTGTTTTTCGGGTCTGTATGCAAGCATATGTATTGTGCCTGAATATTTATATACAGTGTGTGAACAGATTTCCTGAAGGTGTCTTTGCAAGGATCCTACTAAAATATACTGGGTCTGGATTAATAACTGGGCAAGTGGGAGTTCACAGGCTTCATTGTCTATTTATTTATAGAAAAATTGATGTGTTCTAGTAATTAGTGGTTAAAGGAGCAGTTCTGTCAAAAAACCATTGACAGAGTAAGTACATGAGGCTTTGGCTATTCTATTCAGGAAAGAGAAGGTTTCATCCATTACGTATTAGAAGCCTGAGAGAAGAATAAAGCTACTAAATTACATTAGGTCCTTACTCATTCAGTTCTGGCTTTTTATAAAATAAGCAGACAGGGAAGTCCTGGTAAGCAGAGGCCTACATACAAAACGACATTTTGAAGCAAGAAAACAGTGATGATTTTTATTATTTGCTATTAATGGAAAAGATAATATTTTGCATTCAGGATAAAAATTACGATTATTAACAGCATTCTGTACATATGAACTGTGATATAACTCCATGCATACCTTCCTTCTGTTCTTCACAGATGACCCTCATAAACCAGAGGAGAAAGACGAAATTTCTGAAGTCACAATCATAAGTCTTGTCCCGTTACTGGTGATTTCTGTTGCTGTGATTGTTATCTTCTATGCCTACCGCACTCATAAGAAGAGGAAACTCAACAAGGCGTGGGAGAAGAATGTTAAGCCCAAGAAGCATAAGGACTGCAGTGATGTCTGTGCCATTATGTTAGATGATGACCGCTCAGACATCAGCTCCACGTGTGCCAACAACATCAACCACAACACAGAGCTGCTGCCCATTGAGTTGGACATTGTTGTTGGCAAAGGAAGGTTTGCTGAAGTGTATAAAGCCAAATTGAAGCAAAACACATCAGAACAGTATGAAACTGTGGCAGTCAAGATTTTCCCCTATGAAGAATACGCTTCCTGGAAAACTGAGAAAGACATTTTTTCAGATGTAAACCTCAAGCACGAGAACATCCTGCAATTCTTGACAGCAGAGGAGCGTAAGACAGATCTTGGTAAACAGTATTGGTTGATCACTGCCTTCCATGCTAAAGGAAACTTGCAGGAATATCTCACACGGCACATTATCAGCTGGGAGGACCTCTGGAAACTGGGTGGGTCCTTGGCCCGAGGGATCGCCCATCTGCACAGTGATCACACACCCTGTGGTCGTCCCAAAACACCTATTGTACACAGAGACCTAAAGAGTTCCAACATCCTGGTGAAAAATGATTTAACCTGCTGTCTCTGTGACTTTGGGTTATCCCTGAGGCTGGACCCTTCCTTGTCTGTGGATGACTTGGCTAACAGTGGGCAGGTAAGTTAGAAGGTTGAGGAGCAGGGGAGGGTAATGTACCAGATGGTCTGTCAGTTCCTGGGCTGAAAAGATGAAAAAACCTTAAGCTCCTATGGCAGCTTTGACTTAACATCATTAAAAATTAATGTGAATGTGTTTATAAACAAAGAGGCTCTAAATACTAAAGTCACAATGAGAGAAGTGCAATGTAGGTTTTGGTGTGTGTGATGCAACCATCCTCTCACTTATACTAAGCATGTATGAGATTGTTAGCAACTCTTCATGGTGCTGCTGCAATGCACACACACACAGAAATACAATAAGGATCTGCTTCATGTTGTGAGGTTTTGACCCAGTTTTCATGCCTGATGGCATTACACTTCTGTGTGACTTAATCCAATCCTGGTGTACCCCCGCGTATGTGAAGTCCGTCTTGTGTCCTCAAAAGCTGTAAGCACATAACTACTGATAGATAATAATTTTAAAATTCAAGAAAAGAAACCTCTTTAAATGGTAAATTCTCCACATGCAAGCAGACTCAAGGATTGCAAATAAAAATAATTGCCCTGTAGTGTTTTTTCAACTAAGGAGCACTTGACAGGGATGCCAGGGGGACGTTTATGAATGCACTGAAGACTACATATATCTCTAAATATTTTCTCTTCTAATAAGAACTCCCATAGTATAAATTCAGACCATTTGTTAACTTAGTTATTCCTAATAGTTTAATTATACATATATTTGTATTTGTATTTTTATATTTATATTTTTATACATAGGTCACTCAAAGCCTTCCCATCTGAACTGACTTTTACCTCACATGGAGCTAATATTTTAGCTTAGAACAATTTCAGGGACAGATCTTCATTCTGTAGTGCTCTGTTAAGTTCACAGGAGCTTTACTGTTGTTTATCAAATGAAGATATGCCTTTGAAAGTCTCCTTATTGAAAAGCAACTGTCCTGATCTTATTTTTAGAAGATCTATTAACCAGAGCCAGGAGTGAATGTTAATCAGTTAAGCCATGTTTAAAATACTGCAACCAACACTCCGTTACATATAATTTCTCTCCAGCTTGCCAGATCTTTTTAGAGTTCAGTGAAGTCATACCATATTGTCAGTTATAAGATTGGTCCCATTTGAAGCAAGACAAGGACTCTGAAAGTCATCACCCACAGACACTTTGATTAAATCTGATCTTTATTGCAAGCTGATTTCTCTGGCATTGCTCAGAGTCACTGGGAAGTAGGGAGGATAGTGTTGATACTGCTGCTTCCCCAGTCCACACCAACACTGATGACTAAGTACAGGGCTGCCCAGATCAAGTTATGGCTTTGGATTTGGTATCTTTGGGCACTGGTGTTGAGGCCAACTCTTTTATTTTATTTAACTTCAGTGAATCTGTTTGGGGGTGACCCAGCTGGTGTCACTTTTCTCTGTGACAAGGAGTATCAGTCAATTGATTTGACTCCAATCTCTGCCTTGTTCTTTTTGGGCACACTAGAGCAACCCACTTAAATTCCCCCAACATGCCAGCTTCAGTGCTGTGGCTTTTATTAAAGAAGTCTCGCACCAAGATTTGCCTTATGCATAATTTCTAAAATTTTCCCTTTGACTCAAACCCTTGCCACCAGGAGATTCAATTTTATAACATGTATAATGGAGCTAACTCAATTTTTAATCTTTCTATGAAATAGAGTGTGAGTGTTTAACTGTTTTTCTGGTCATCCTTAAACACTAACATTAAAGGCAAGTTGCTGGGATTACAAAGCCATCTTCTTTCCAGTCTACCCAACCACCTTCCATATCATGCAGATATAGCCATTATAGACTACATTACCAGTGCCCTTAGTGAAAGGTCTTAGGCTGGAAACCACCTTTTTCCCCCATTAGAACCTTTGCAGTTGTTTGAGTTTGGTCATCCATGATGGTTAATATTTATAGACATTACTTAACATGACCGTATAAATCTGGACTTTCTGCCCATTGTGCTCAAAGGACTGGTAGGTGCCTGCAAGGCCAGCAGTTCTGTACCTCAGCAGCATCATCACCCTGGTTTCCCATCTGATGGTTTCCTATATCAGATAAATATCTACTGTCTCTCTCATTGATACACCTCAGGGCATGAAAGAACTCTCAACAGCTTGAAATAAATGTAAGACCTCCAGCAAAAAAAGATTCAAATGTCACAAAAAATGATAATGTAGTGCAGGAAGAGAAATGGTCCCTCACTAGAAGTTTAGGAAAATCAAGACCTGAAAGCAGACTGCTTTTTGCAAAGAAGAAGCATATCCAGACCCTAGAGGGACAACCAGCTCCGAATTGCCAGACATTAGGTACATAAAAATGCCTTTGAGACTCAGGAGTCACTTGTTTTCAAGATACAGAAAAAGTGTCTTTGACTGAAAGACCTAATAATCTAAGTGCAGATAAAAGGACATAAGCCGAATGGAATACATGATAATTTCTAAGCAGGATGGATATAAGATTGGCTTGATAGCATTCTTCAAGTCAATTTTTCTCTGCATTTTCTTCTGTGCATTTTAGTTATAGGGCTTCATCCTCCATTGTCCTGCAAAACTGCAGAATCATTTTCATTGATGTGAAGAAGGTGTGAAATACCAGACCAGAACAATACTCTGTGGCAATGTGAAGGATCTGTGTTTAGGCATCACTGACTCTTGTTAAAATCAGTGAGGTTTGCAGGGGGTGGGCCTTGTGCACAGGTAACCTTCTTAAGCTTTGGATGGGATCTGCTTGGGGAAGAAATCATGTGCTAGAGAGTTAATGGTGAGCAGCAGCAACCTCTGCTTCAGAGTTTCCATATGTGCATCTTATGTAGGAAAGGGAGTTGGTGCTCACCTCGGTGGTGCTGAGACATGACTGTCCCAAGTACCTCTTCAGTGCACAGCTGCTATTCACATGCTTGGCCTTAAATTCTTCAGTGTCAGTGCATCAGGGTACTTAACTTCGAGACTGCTCACACTGAATTTTTTTCCTGTCCTCTCTTTATAAAGTCTTTGATCCTACAACCATTCAGACATTTTCAACACAGATTTTCTGCTGTTGCAAGGTCCTATGACAAAGCAATGTTCTTGATCTTTGCTTCTTCTTATGATACTTTCCACTTTTTGTGGACCATCTTCCCGTTTGCCCTGAGCCTGAGGTGATAAGACATGTTTACAGAAGCTTCAAAAATGAGTGTCATAGGGCTCTCTCAAGACTGTACATTTACTATGTGGCCATCTGCAATTGCAGACCCAGTAACTGAAAGGATCTTTTGCAGCCCTGCTTGCCTCTGGACTCTGGAGTGTTTGCTGAGGTGTAAACAGCTCGTTTAAATCATATGTCCTACTGCATCATCCACTTGTGTTTGTTCATCTCTGCCGTTAACCGGTCTCCAACTTGAAGCTGTCTTTGCCTCAGGAAAGACTTCTGTTTGCAATTTTTCAAGGGAGATACATTTTTGTACCTACCCTGTGAAGAGTTTGTCATTTGAGAGCAACTGTTGAGTGATCCAAAAATTCTTCCTTAAATCCTTTCTTGTGATAAAAACAGACTTTTAAACTTCACCTTCTGTAATGCAAAATCATAATCTAGATTTCAGCAAAGCTGCTAAAGTCATTGCTGAAAATTGCTTAGTATGACTAAAGTTTATGAGAATGGTTTTTCAAAGGGGCAGATTTTTGATTTAGATACAAATGTGTGGTTCTGCATTCAGTATTTGTGTGTTTGCTTTCTTCTCCCAGGCCTGCATTTACTCTCCTTTTAAGCCTACCATGAAAAGAAACAGCTAACACTGTAATGTGCTGTGCAAAATAATACAGTGTGTTTCTTGCTCATCTGAAGGACACTTGGTCAGCAGCAATTGCTTCAGGCCCAAAGGTCAGAGTTTATCTGTGAATAACCAAAGAGTGAGAAAACTTGTCATTGTCAAAATTATTTGCTTAAGGAACTAAAAAGGAATTTTTTTTTTCCTCACCAGGAGAGGTGCAAGTAAGTTGGTAGTCAGGACAATGCCAGATTCCCCTGGCAGCAGAAAATACGGCCTGTGCCAAGTATAGCCTGAATTTTTGGATACGTGTCAAATGGCGCTGTTTCTGTGAAAGCTGAAGTTAAATCACAGCAGAATCCAAAACATGAATTGCAATTTCAGCTCGTGAGCTCTCCCCAATCTCTTCTCCTGTAGGTTGGCACGGCAAGATATATGGCTCCTGAGGTTTTGGAGTCCAGGATGAACCTGGAGAACATGGAGTCCTTCAAACAAACAGACGTGTACTCCATGGCTTTGGTCCTCTGGGAAATGACATCTCGCTGTAATGCTGTCGGAGGTAAGTGCCATCTGTTTTCTTCTCTCTAAAAGTATGTTGAGACAGACATGCTCTCGTGGTTGTCTGGGGAGAGGGTGATTCTTTTTAACTATCACCAGGTTTTCTAGTGTATCTGGATGCTGTAAATTAACAGTCCTTCAGCAGCATGAGATGCACATGTGCATGAGCAGGCTTGAAGGCCAAGCAGCTGAGCACACGAGTAAATTGCTCCTCAGTTGGTGTAAGGATAAATTTTGCTGTTAGATAGATCACTTTTAAAGATTGCTGAAGTCTGGTTTCCCTATGACATTTGGGTAACCATGGATTGACTCCTTTTGGTTGATCTCACACAAAATAATTGGAAACATAAGTCAATTTGAAATATTAAACCCAAGAAGTGATAACTGCTTACCATTTACTTTCATGGAATATTAATTCTCAAACCTAGTAAGGGCCACTTAAGTGTCACATTTACTAATTGATAATTTAAGTAAGAGGCATCACAGTGGTATGGAAAGTTTCCTGTTTTTCCAAAATCACCAGCTGCTGCACATCATGCTTTGTGATTTTGCAAGAGATCATCCATATGAGAAATCAAGGTGTGTTTGCTGTATAAAGTGTAATAACAAAATAAAAATGATTGGAACTATGAGAACAGGTCCAGGAAAAGCTGCTATGCTTGTTCATATTCAGAGTTTCTTCTGAAACAAGAATCTCCATATCTGCTTTGCCTAAAGCTGACCCAGAATTCCCAGTTTACAACCCTGGTGTGTGCTAGAAATCAGAAAAGTTGCTGTTGGGATATCCACAATACATATTGCCATGTTTGAAGTTTATCACCTTACTTCATGAACTATAATAAGACAAAGTTGCATGTAAAATTCTTCAGCCTCCTGGAATTGTCTAACAGTCATTCTAAAAAATATTACTGCACAGTTCAGGGCTCACACAGGCAGTCTAAGGAGTGGGGCTGTAGAAGGTAACACTAATGTGGATATTATAGTAGATATGCAACTGTGATTTGATTTGTTATCCTTCTTCCAAAACCACAGAGGCTCCCTTTTCATTGGACTTGGCACAGTTCCACCTTGAAGGGCTGCCACAGACACAGAGACAGGACAGTCTTGCAGGCTAGAGCACTGTGCTATGAGGAACATAGTGTACAGGAGGGAAACCAATGTCCCAGGGGAAGATGTGCATAGCTGCTCCTTGTTTCTCTGCCAGCATCTGTGGGATACCACAAGGGAGGTCTCTGAACCCACTCTGCACAGTGAATGTGTGGCTGCACCACGATGTCCATGTGCAGGAGGGAGGAACTGCCTCCATCTCAGTCTCCTGCTCTGTCTGACTAGCATTTGGTCTTGCTGGGTGGGCTGTATTGTGGGCAACAGATTTGCCTGTTTGCACCCTGCCGGGAAAGCTGCAAAGCGAGTATGTGTGCAGAAAGTGCTATCGTAAAAGCATGAAAAGAACACCAAACTCTTTTCCAGTCAGACATTTAAGGGTAAAACATTTGGTGTTTCAGAAACTGAACCTTCCAAGGCAAACCAATCCATATTTAATGGATCACGGTCATGCCTGTTTCTAAGTGCATTGGCACAACCTCAGCCTTTCATTAACACTTTGTAAATGTGACAGAGGAGATTTAAAACCTGAGAAAAAGGAACTTTGCCCTGTCTCTTGAGCTCTCTCTGTTTCTTGCATTTAGGAACTCACCTGATTAGTATAAATATGAGCTGTTCACTGTGAAGTCTTTTATCTTTGATGATACCTGTTCAGATTTGCTGAGTAGGGCAAAATGAAGATTGTAGCAAAAGCAAACCTTATTGCTGCTGTTCTCAGAAGGCAACTGCTAAAAGAGGATATAAAGGGAGTTTCATAAGGAAGGAATACATTTAGCTTGTTTAGCTAAAAGAGATTGACCCATTATAACCTTGAGAAGAAGAGCTGAAGTCATTTCAGTAAAGGGAAATATTTCTCTGGCCCAGAATCCCCTTTCAAGTGATGCTTAACCCCCACCCATGTCCTGATTTCTCCTGTTCATTTTATCCCTTGGTCCTTCTCATCTCCACAAATTTCTTGAATTTTGTTTCCCTCTTTCAGTCATCTTTCCCGAGTTGAGGTCCGCAGCAAAACCCTAGAAACCTGGGCAGATCTGTGGGGATTGGAACTTGCACTTAGCACCTCTGTCTCAAGCAGTTAGATACAACTCCCAGGATGTAGATCCCTTAACTTGTCACTGGTACTGAGCTGCAACAGCATTGCACCATTACTCTCATTTCCTTCTTAGATTTTCCCCTGGTTCGTGCAGCCTGGTTATCTTTGCAGGCAGCTGGTGAAATACCCTTACAGTGATTCATGACTACAGCTCCCCCTCTGCTTTCTTTCTCCATCTGTCACTTGTGAGACTCCCTCCTCTCCTCACAGCCTTCCTAAGGAGCTGCCTCTGTTCCCGCAAACCTCTCTTACTCCTAGACTGTTTGACAATGAGAGAAATGTCTTTGCATGTAAGGCAGAGCAGGCTGACCTGGTTGCAGACAGCCTTTTCAAAGGAGCCTAAAAGATCTAGGCTTGGCTGTGGTGTCAGCTCAGGGCAGTTTTGAGGGCAAGAGCAAGACTCTTAACTGAGGCAACAGCATTAACAACTTTATTTAGGGAGGGAAGCATGCAAGGAAGTGGGGCTAATTGCCATTTAGCCATGTAGAGGTACAGGGTCTTAATTCTTTTTCAAAGGGAGCTCTCAGGATTCATTTGTCAGCATGGCAGGTGTTCGGTGAGTGTGGGAGGTGATGCAGGCAGGTCTTTCACTACAGCAGCTTTGTCAAACATAGCCTCCACACTATGCCAGGCCTCTTCAGTCAGCAGACATCTAAACAAAAATACCCAGCAGCACAACCCATACTGTGGAACTGCTGTAGTAAATAAGCAGGTGGGGATTGGCTTTTGAGAAAGGCCACGCTGTTCGTTGTTGCTTTGTTGTGCTAAATATGGAGAAGCAGAAATGGGGCACGAGGGAAAGGGAGACAGAGGCAAAGATCGAGGTTGACTGATTTTTCACCAGAGTATAATTTAAGAGGCATATTTAGAAACTCAGCAATACTACTTTGGGGAGAACTTCAACTGTTCCATGCTGCTGTTAACTTGGTATTTCATTCAGCACAGCAGCTGTGCACCAGATGCTGCACGTTGCAAGAAATATAATTTTCATCTCAACCACTTGCTTTCAGAGTGACACAGCTTTGGTGTCTGAGACAAGTGTAATTTCTCTGACAGCCTCCTAGAAAGAAAAGAGAACCATCTGGTTTGTATTGCAACTGCTGTGGGTGGGAGATTGTTGGGGGTGGCAGGGGAGAAGGAGAGGAAAGGGAACTTCTGGATACATGGGTTTGGTGAAGAGGGAGAAAAAAAAAACCCTCAGAAAAAGGCAATGTTGCTCGAGCAGTATTGTACTGCCTGGAGTGGTGACTGGTTTCAGTATAGTAGCAGGGCTTTGTTTAAAATGGCAGCCCGGCTTTCCAAGAGCTGTGTTTCACGGTGAATAAAATCAGGATTAATCTTACGCTAACTTGGAAAGAGTCAGCCAAGAGCCACAGTTTGGCAACTAAACATTTGTGCATCCTGTACCTCATGAAATGCTCAGCTTTCATCACACTGACGTGGAGCAGTGACGTTTCTGGCAGCAGGGAGCAATTAGATGGCTAGTACAGCAGGGCTGTGCCTGTGCAGTGGGCCCTGAGGTGGCTGCAGCTGAGGGCTGATTTAAATTTCTCCTTCTGTGAAGCAGAGCCCAGTTAGGGCACGTCTGTACTGCTCTGGCTGGTAGTGGCATACAGCCCTGGCTGGTAGATCTACACAGTGCAGTGTCACCCCTTGATAGGCACCCATATCCTGGAAATTCTACAAGTGTCACCCAGTGCTACATGTAAGGTTCTGTCCTTCAACAAGCCCTTACGGCAGTGGATAAGGTCACTGCACCACAGCCCATGTTGAGCACTGATGTGCTCTGTGTTTGCTGCTTTACTACCTGAGGATTCAGTGTGCATTGACTGAGCAGCCTCTAAGCAACAATCAAAGCACTGATGGCAGGGCTCGTGCACCCCCAGACCTTTAGAAGGGTGACTGTGTCTTTGATCATCAGATGTGAGATCACTTAAGAGATATCTGTGCACAGTGAGTTCACCCATCCCAATGCATCCTTCCCTCAACAGGGAAACTTGGAGAAATTTATGAAGCATTTGACAGCATCCTAAACTTGGCCATGAAACAGCTTTTGGGCCTCTGCTTTGAGCATTTATTTTCCCTTTGTGCAACTAGTGTGAGTTAGCAGATTCACTGCCCAAAGTCCTCTAGCATGATGAAGACACTATCTGGAGGACACCACCTGTGTTTGTATGAGCTGTCACAGTAGCTCTAACATCAACTGATTTATCCCTTCTTCCCCCTCATAAGCTCTAAATAAAGAGGCATTTCAAAGGGACCTAGAGGTTCCCAAACACAAGTTCACTGCTATGGACTGTGCCTCACAGTTGACTTCTGCTGGCCTTTCACTTCACTCCCACTTTGATTCTGCAAATAAAAGTCAGCATCCAGCTTGAGAAGTTGTCCCAAAGAAATCAGTAAGACAGATCACATAAGGAGTGTCAGCAGGATTTGTGAGTATGCTCTTCTGACCCAAAGAAAATTTCACTGCAAAATGCTTAGAGTAGAAAAAGATCACAAGTGAGCCAAATTTTCCAAGCTTTCATCACGCACAACAAATAGATTTTCAGTAATGTCTCTTGTTTGGGGCTAAAAATCCAATGCCAACTTTTTTGAGAGTCATGGCCAAGTCAATGTCAAAAGAAACTAGAGGTTACAGCAGTTAGTGCAAGTCAGCTCTCAGCCACAAAGATTGAATACTGGAGGTTAAAGTTGAAGGAAGTCTGCCATTACTAAAGGTAGTGAATGCTAAAGGTTCTGTAGTTCATGGTTCCTGATGTATTTATGGTATTTCATCCAGTTGTCATTTTTAGTGCCCAACCGGTCTAAAACCAATCAAAAGAAATATATAAGGCATGAGAAATAGAATCAGCATCTGTACACAGCCACACACAGGCAGCTAGGTACAAACATCTTAACCTACCTCAAATTGACATCTATTGCATCTACTGTAGCACGTAAACATGATCCATGAATAACACCAGCTATTATTGCAAAATATGTCTGACACATGAGATTCCACAGCATTAGGATGACATACTGCATGAGGATTTACTGGGCTTTTTTTTCTTTCCAAGGGAAAGAGAAGTATGATAATAAATAGCAAGAAGATGCCAAATGCTTTTCAAACTGAAGGCAGGCATGACTGTATTAGTAGAAAGTCATTACAGTGAATTGGCATCTGGCCTCAATTTCTCTTTCTTTACCATAAACAAAAACAAAGCAACAACAAAAAACCCAAACTTGAAAAATCTATCCTATCTTTATATTTAGAAGAGGAATGCTCATAACTTACGGGATCAAACAGGGAAAATGTATTATGAACCTATAAATTCCCAGGAAAGGCTTTCCCTTCTCCTGCTTGAACCATCTCATGAACCTGGGCAACCTTCAGATTAAACCAGTGAGAGGGAACAATAAGAGCACCACAGCACCAGCTTCCCTCTGTTGGACATTCACATTCCTCTGACTCCTCACAGTGCAAGATCTCAGAGCCTTGTCTACTGTCCATGTCCACTACCAAAACTAAACCATGACTGATGGAGATCAGATGGCTAGGGAGAAGGAAGGAGAGCTCTGTGGGAGGCATCTGTGGGGTGATCTGCTGCACTACACACAGTTGTTTGCAGCTGAATCTCTAAACACTGAACATTTGAAGCACAAGGTTTAATATCCCTTCCAAAATGTTTGTTATTGTAACTTGGCTATTCTTTTTAAGCATTAGCCTGATAAAGTCTTCGTCTCATGGCCATCACATACAGATACATTATGCACATACATCATACATGTACACATACATCACAGTGAGATCTACAGCTTGACTTCAAGGCTTTGGAGAAAAGTCCAAAGTTAGTTGTCTTCAGTAGTACCTTGTTTTTGTCGTGAGACATGACAGAAGGATTTGACCTGTGTTATCTTGATCATTAGTTATTTTCAGTAGCATATCATATGACCCCATCCTTACCTTTCTCTCCCAAAGTAAACAAACCCAAGTTTTAGGGGTTCTTCCCATTTCTTCTGGGCCTTTAATCCTTATCACGTTTCTTGGTGCTTTTTAACCATTGAGAGGAGTGAGCAACACTGGGCACTGGAGTTGAACTTGGTTGTAACATTATGCAACAGTGGTTTTTCTCTCCACTCGTTCATCTCTGTTCACACATCATGTGGGCACTTGCATGCATTCTCCAGACCGCTTTGTAGATTACACTTCAGTTTTTCTTGCCCTCAATTAACTCCTAGAAAGAAATAAGAGGCAGCAGAACAGGCCAACTTCATAAATCTTTGATACCAGCAAGTCATTAGGCCTGTGAGTAAAGTCTCCATCTGTTCCCAAAGAAACCACAGCATTTTCTACACTGTGTCAGCATCTACTATAATATTTCCGGTCTCAGAGATTTCTTGAGTTTTCTCCAAAGATCCCATATGTCTGCCTCTTCCTTTCTCTCTCTCCAAAGAAAAGCAAAGAAAATAAGCAGCATGCAAACAAAAACTGGAGTGGCCGCAGCTCCTTCAGAAAACTGTGCCCCTGTATCACAGGCCAAAACTGATCCATTTTGGGAAGGAAGTCTAAAATAAGAGCAAAATAAGAAATAAGATAATAAAATAATAAAATAAGAAACTACTACTTTCTACAAAAGAATGCAGCTTAGGAGTAAACAAGGGCAGCATGGCAGCTTCCAGCATTGCTCCTTAACTGTATATTCATCCTTTTCAAGCAACTATTCTATCCTAGCAATCTGTACATTCACATCTACCATTACCTAGATAGATTTCAGTTTGTATTTCACCTGGTAAGTGTGTGTGGACTCCAGGAGAGCTGAGGGTGAGCAACTCTCCAAAAGCTTGGCTTAAGCAAAACTCCCCTTAAAGCTCCCGTGTGTTTTACCTCAGCAGAGATTGAAAGGCTCACAAACCATTATAGATTACTCTGCTTCTTGGACTGTTGCTAATATTATTATGTACTAAAGGGTTTAAATCTGAATTGTTTTGTTGGCTAGGAAATAAAAGGGGGAGGGAGGGAGGGAGTGTGGGAGAAACATGTGAAACATTTTTGAAAATGCCAGCTGACTTTGCTTTGTTTGGAGCTGGTCAAGCAGAACAGTGGCAGTGAACAGCTAATCAGTAGCTCCTTGGCACCAGCACAGCCCAGCTAAATACCCTGTGTTTGCTTCTTCTCTTGTCAGAAGTGAAAGAGTACGAGCCACCATTCGGCTCCAAAGTGCGAGAACACCCTTGCGTGGAAAGCATGAAGGACAATGTCCTGAGAGACAGAGGGCGACCCGAGATCCCCAGCTCCTGGCTTAACCATCAGGTAAGAGCAGCACATGTGAGCGGTGGGAGCTGCACTGTACCCTGAGCTGCTGCCTGACGCCTGAGCCTTACCTCAGTGTCCTGCCCGACAGGCTGGACCTCTCTTTGCACAGAGTAGAGCTCCATCACACAGTGACACTGGTGCTGACATGGTTCAGACACCACAGTTCTCTGCACCATGTCTGCCCCAAAGCCCTGAGATTCCTGCTGCACACCAGTGTAATCTAAAAGCAATCAAAACAGAAACACTGGAAGCCTGAGATCCAACAATCATCCAGAGAGACACAGAATAATTAGGCCCTTGAAGTACACTGTGTGTAGGCTCTGAAAGGGCAAAGAAAGCTTACATGGGCCTCTTTTGCTGGCAGAATGGGACCTTCTGACAAAATTTATTAGAGAAGCCTTCCTGTTGAGTAATGAGATACAGAAAGGATCCCCTTGCTTTCTGAACACCTCAGAGAGGAGTCTAGGTGTGGCTGGATCCAGTCTTAGCCCCATTTTGTCAACAATTTACATTTTAAGAGTTAAATAGGTGCAGTTGAACCATTATACAACTTTGTCTCACACAATTAAGGATGGCAAAGCAGATATAAAAATATAAATTATTTATTATGATAATGACTGGACAAAAAGATCTTAATCAGAATTATGTACTACACAGTATAGGAGCTATAAGTACTCACATAGTGTACACAATGAAGCAATATTGAAGCAATCATATTAAACTGACCGTACTAAAGGTAGCACAACCAATTATTAGGTAGAGAGTGATGTTACCCACCCAATGCCTACAACCATAGGCAAATCTCTTCTGCTCAGCCTCAAGGAGTAACCTCGAGGGCATGGAAGTAACCATGAGGCATGGGACTCCTCAAGGGGAGGAATCTCTACACTCACTGCAAGAAGGGTTATGTTAGAAGACCCTGTCATTAAAAAGTGGGACTGGGCTTTCATAGTATAAAATGACTGTCAGTCAGATGTCTCCAGGCCAGCTCAGCAGCTGTAGATAAGTTATTAATAGTATCACTTGTTTTTTGCT
The DNA here is from genome assembly GCA_013400955.1 of Drymodes brunneopygia. Taxonomy (NCBI): domain Eukaryota; kingdom Metazoa; phylum Chordata; class Aves; order Passeriformes; family Petroicidae; genus Drymodes; species Drymodes brunneopygia. The sequence goes on from VZTZ01033560.1 coordinate 388,766, forward strand.
TTGTCGGGCAGTTTACCAGGTCTACCAGATCTTCACTATCAAGATGTTTGAGTCAGGCTGATTTCAGCATTATTCAACACCAAAAGCAGCATGACCCCCTTCTCCATTCACCACTGGCAGCTTTGCAAATAGGACACTGTTCAATTTGTTTTATCCTATTTTCAGGGAGACCATCCTACTACAGAGGATCTTCAGGAAACCAGTCATGGTTGTATCCCAGCTGTTGACAGGTTTAAGGAAATATGAAATTAGTCTTCAGCAGGCCAGTCTGGTTTTATTCAGGTTGTGCATTAGCAGTCCATTTCCCTTGCATATCACAAAGCACTTTGTCAGCTTCCTCCATTCACAAGCACCACGGCTGCACTTCCTAGGCAATAGTAGATTTTAGAGTAGATGAAACTGAATGGAAACAAGCCAAGCACATGAATTTCTTCTCCTTTGCTCTCAGTAGTTTCATCAGTAGAGATAAAATGTGAATCATATCAGAGAAGTGAGGCTTGGTCATTCCATGTCTCAATGAAATATGCTGAGTGGTCTTTAGCGACAAAGGGAAAGTATCACAAACATTTATAAAAACCCAGGCAACCAAGAATATCATCTGCTATTTCCATCAGGAACAATGTAACACTCCCTTTTTCATTCCATTTGGAAAGTTAAAATCAGTCTGACATCTACTTAAAAAAGACCAATTGGCCAAAATCAATCATCTTTGCAACCAAGAACACCTGATGACTATGGCAGAGTGCAGCCCCTTCTTGGACTGCAGGGACTTGCTTCTTATGTACTCAGCTGTGAGGAGTAGGGTTATTGGGAAGGGGCTTTTAATGAGGGAAGAAAGTTAAATTTCGAGGGATACCTGAGTATCTGATACTACCAGCACTAAAAGCCCTTGACAGCAAGGCTGAGTGTGTGGAGAGTTGCAGCTTGAGGTGCTGGGGTAGAACTGTGGGATACACTGTGGATTTCATCACCTCCAGGTTCATATAGCAAGTAAAATTATCGTGGATTTGGACCTAGGTGTTCTGCATTTGACTTCAGAGATTTCTCCCCTGTATAAAACCCCCACCTCAATCTACCCCCAGCACAGAGCACCCCACCAATTGGGAGGGCCATGCACTGTGTATGGGCACACCAGAAAGGTGTTGTGTATGGGCTTGTGTATGGGCACACCAGAAAGGGCACAGCTGGCTCCAGCAGGTTTCAGCTAAGACTCTAAGGAAGGAAATGGATGCCTGATAACACACTTAGAGGACATTTAATGAAGGTGGATTTAATTCCCTTCGCCTGAATCCCTTCAGTGTTTCACGTTTTGCTAAGATGCAGTGATGCATCAGTTTCCACAGGGCTGTGACAGTTTGCAGCAGCTGAGGATTTGCTTTGAGCTCCATAGAAGTTGTTCTTACTGTAATGGCTCTTCCATATTCATTTCCTTCCTCTGCAGTTGTGTTTTTGTAATGAACTCATTATTCATCGAGATAAAATTCTGGAATGGATTTACATATTACAATTACCCCCACACCCCCCTTAATGAGATTTGTTGCACTATTGATTTCAAGTTAATGTTTAATATTTAATTTAATTTACTGCTTGTAATTTCAATGCCAGCAGAAAACTAATGTTATTTGTATACAGAGAATAACATTCTGCTATTAGCATTGACATCAGTCAACATCACCAATTAGGTAAATTATGCAATTAATGCAGTGTTGTGAAATGTTATTTTTTTAAATAAGTTAAAGATAAGTCCTACTTAATGGGCTTTTAGTGTCATAAAGCAAAACATGGTTTCCTGGCAAATACCTCATGTTTATAAAATGCATTACAGAGATGCAATTGGTTTTTTGCTCCTGTAAACATTTGCATCAGAATTGAAATGAAGGTTAAACAGTTACAACTGTGAGTGATGTGTTTAAGTGTTTGTGGGACTGTGGCTCATATTTGCACATAGATTTGGGTAGTCCAGAAGGAATTCATAAAGAGCTGATGTACAGCCCAATATTGCTGGCAATCAGAATTTTGTTTGAAAAACCCAAGCAGAATTCAGTCGTGCAAAGGCATGGGTTGAGCAGAAGGTCATGTTATCCAAGAATTCTGATCATATTTATTAAAAAAAAAACCCTGCTTGATTCTAGAGCACTAGTTCCAAGCATTCTTGTTATAATGTATCAGACTACCTGCCCAGAAATGACAGCACCAATTAAAATGATGAAAATACTGTAGTAGGGTTTCTTTAAAAAAAACAAAAAGAGAAGAATGCCCCCATGACAGAAGCAGCAGATCCCATAAGGAGCCCCCAGGTGAAATAACCCCCAAACTTCTGAGAGCACTGAGGCAGCTCTCGGAGAGAGGCTTTGATGGTGGCTGGCCCCTCACGGCTGCTCTCTCTGTGCTCCCTGCAGGGCATCCAGATGGTGTGTGAAACCCTCATCGAGTGCTGGGACCACGACCCCGAGGCCCGGCTGACGGCGCAGTGCGTGGCCGAGCGCTTCAGCGAGCTCAAGCACCACGACAGGCTCTCGGGAAGGAGCTGCTCCGAGGAGAAGATTCCTGAAGACGGCTCCGTGACCACTGCGAAGTAGCGCGTGCCCGAGAGCTCCACAACGGAGAGAAGCCTCTCCTAGACGTGCTCACCTTGGCAAAGGAAGAAGTCTTGATCAGTGCCTTGACTTGCTTCCTGGAGGACTGAGGCTGTCACTACTCCCTTTAGGCTCCAGCTCTGGACAGGGAGATGTGTTCTGGGAATTAAAAGCTGGGGGAGTAGCTGTCATACCCTAGCACTGGCGGCCGGCACCATGTCGTAGGAGGAGCTATGTATGGTAGCACTTCCTCAGGAAATGAGATTTGAAAATAGCCAATAACATTATGCACTTTATTAATGCCTGTATATAACTATGAAATTGCTATTTTAATATATATATATATATATATACATATCTATCTATAAAATGTGTGTGTATGTATATATATATATATATATCTATATCTATATATCTATAAACAGCCATGTTCTGGGAAAAGTTACTAAAAAAAAGTGCTTCCAGGAAATTACCAGTGCTTTAGAAATCCCATGCCTTAGGGAAGGAGCCTGGGGAGACTGGTATAGCACCACACCAGCAATTGTGCACTAAATGTTCTGCCAAAAAATAGGAATAATATGCAATAAGATGACTTTCAAAGCATGTGCTGTGACCACCTGGCTGTGGTCCTGCTGTTCACAGTTGCAGGAGCAGTCTCACAGTCTCGCAGTCTCACAATCTCACAGTCTCACAAATTCTGCCAATTTGACTTTGCAGTTGTACATTGTGAAAGGTTCAGGAATGCCTTTTTCCTCTCATCTTAGCCCCAGAGTCCTCAAAGTGTCCCAGATCAGGCGTGTGAGGAGGTTCGGTCCTTCCCACATGTGTATTTTGTTATCGAGTTCATTCATGTTGTATGTTTATTGCTTTGAATTCATGCTGCTTGCAAACAAGTTGCAAAATATCACCAGGATGAGTTTTCCCCTCCTCCCATCCCCACCTCCAAACCATACAGAACAGGACAGGGCCAGCAACAATCCAAGCAGATGTTTTATATTTGCTGTGCATTCTGAGTGTGGGCAGTACTATTTTTTTTCCATTTTACCTTGTGTTGCTGTAAGAACAAACTTTTTTTTTCCCCATACAGTGTGTCTAATTGCTAGACAAACCACAGTCTGACTCTGTTCCATGCTTTCTAAAGAGACAGCAGCTGGTGCCTTCATTTTTGCAGAAAGACCTTGGAAGTGAGGGAAAGCTCCATAGCAGTAGGTTAATGGCATATCCTGCCCTCAGCATTGCTTGCATTTAGGGCTGCCTCAGCAAGTCAGCAGTTCACAGAACAAAAAAAAACAAAAACAAAGAAAGACTTTTTAAACAGGATTCCTCAGACATTGCTTACATTCTTTCAGTTCCCCAAAATGCTTAAGACAGTTGACATCACATTGGGCCTATATACATGACAGCACTGTGTTTAATAAGTGCTAAAAATCTTGTCTTTAGGTGTTTTACAGTGATTTATCCACTTTTGTCTTCCTCATGGCATGTCAGCAGGCCTGCAAGTTAGAAATTCAAGCAGCACAAACCAATCCTGGACAGATGTATCTGGTGTGATGTATTAAACAGCCTTGACAGATAAACATCGATATTCCTCTCAAAGATATTGCCATGCAAGTCAATAGGAATCATCCTTATTGAAATAGGAGTTAAGATTTATGATGGCAAATACTTTATTTCAAATGGTTTTGTAACTGCTTGTTTTGGTTTGGTTTTTTTTGCATTTTAACCAAACCGCTCAGAAATATTTAAACAGAGCGGGACAAAACCTCCGCCCCTACAGTGAAAGTCAGAGGATACTATGGCAATTTTGTAGGGTTGGAATGTTGTAAATTCACAGGGCCATAGGCAGAGGTAGGAGATGTGGGTGAAGAGTGCATCCAGGCAGGTAGAAGGTCTTGGCCCATTTCTCTTCCTCCATCCACTCAGAAGGTCAAGGAATGGCAACCAGTAGTTCCTGACAGTACTGACGTTTTTATGGGGTTTTTTAACACTACATGTAAAGGAAAATTTTTATTCTTTTAAGGAATATTTCACCTGTACATCATGTATGAAATAGGAATGTGAGCAGTATATACTCTTGTATATCAAAAGTTTCAAACACTTAACTTGCTTTGTAAACTGTTTTGAGGGGTTTTCTGTCTTGTTTTGTATAAATCAAATGTTTATTGGGGCAAATAAAATAACACCAACTCAAGTTCAGCTGTGGAGCATCCAGGGTAGGGAGAGGGCTCTTCCTTAAGTGAGGTCTATCCTAAAATGATTCACATCCATTCCTTCCCACCAGGGGTCTGAATGTCATACTCTGTCCAATGTGCATGTGTCCTGCTTTGCTAATGACTCCTTCCCCCAGTCTCCACCTTGTCCTTCAGCAGAACAGCACTAGCAGATGGCCAAGCTTGCTGGCCCCTTACTTAGCCCCTGCACTGTTACACCTTCACTAGTCTCAGAGGAAGGGAGGGAGAAAGGGTTTTGTCTTGGTTTAAAA
>VZTZ01033561.1:0-24027 GCA_013400955.1 Drymodes brunneopygia
AAGGATGAAAATGAGCCCCTTCAGGGATGGCTTTGGAAGCACAACCAAAAAACAAGAGAGGGCACTTCTGCTTATCCCCCTTCATTCTACTCAGCTATGGTCTCTCACTTCAGGATGAAAGTCAGGGAACTAATTTTGTTACAACTTTTGATAAAGAGCACTGGGCTCCCTCTGCCCCACCCCATACCAAGCTACAGATGTTCGTGTGTAGAATTCACCACTACCCTCCTTTTCCTTACCAGCAGGGGATCTTTGGCTTTTTACTTCACTTTACTTTTATTCCTAGAATAGCTCATGAAAATAGTACTTGGCATGCTCTGAAGCTCAGCTTCTGGTGTATCTCAGTCACAGTCCCAGGCAAAGAAACAGAAGCGAGAAGCAAGTTTTAATCCTCCTCTGAATTTGCTAGTTTCTAACTATCATTCTTTTCCTGCAATATCAGAGATACTGTTTGCAATAAAGGAAGAACATGAAAAGATATTTCTTTAATTTTCTGTTGATATCACATTACTTTGTGAAATCAAATTTGAAGTTTAACCTGTTCATGAACAAGATTTGTTTGAAAAGTTCTGTTAGCCTGCCAACAGGGGCCTCACAAATAAAAAAATAAGAAAAAAATATTCATTCTGAAGGGAGAATGAAAGAAAAGGTTGGAAAGCTGTGAGAAGAACTTTAGAAAGAGGAAAATCACACATGGGCGTCACAGATCCTCAGAAAACATCAGGATATAGAAAGTAGCTAGTTCCTTAAGTTTTCTCTCTCCAGAACTGTATTAGTGACCTGGCTCTTTATAGCACACTGGCCAGTCCTCTGTGACTCTGTAACTCTGTGCCAAGACTGTGTGACACTGTATTGCCCTTGCCAAGTTTCAGGTGCAAATGAGGTGTAAGCTAAGACACAGCAGTCAGGCAAAGTGGGGTCAACATGGGGAGAGCTCACCCAGCTGCCCAGGCTGGCCTCTGCAATGACCTTTGTTTGAAAGACACCATGTCCTCTCCCACCCTCTCAATCCAGCCCCAGAGATGAGGTTCCTTACTCCCATACAGCCTCCCAAAACACTCCAGCTTTCCACACAACGTTTTTCTCTGCAGGAGCACCAACCTCTGTTCTCCTCCTATGCAGGACACTGTCCCACCTTCCCCTTCCCTCATGGCACAGTCTCTCCCTTTCTCCCAACCCCCAAGGCTGCAGCTTTCTTAACTGTAAAAGCTAAAGGTGACTGTGGTGAGGGCTGAAGTTTTGCTCTTGGGGTTGTGACAGGAAGCTTACAGGCACTCTTGCCCAATGCTGCCCTTCCTGCCAGCTTGGCTCCAGCCAATCTGCCAGCTCATTAACTGCCAGCTGCTGTGGCCCAAACCAGCCTCGGCACACGCCTTATTGGGACATTTTAAAGTGGTGCAAAACTCATCCGAAAGGCACCACTCGGGGCGGGTGGTGTGACTCATGAACACCCACTCCCCACTCCAGTGTGACGTCCCCAGGGGAGGGCATCAGGCTCAAAATATCCTTCCCTGGTGAAGGAGAAGAGCAGTTCAAAAGGAGCTCACTTTCAAGGACCATCTGTCCCATTTCATGAAAGCTACATAGGATATGCTGCTGGGTTTGGGTTTTTTTAATGTAGGGATTGGGTTCTTACTCCCTGCCTCTCAGATTGATCCGTTTCTCATTATTAAATAAGAANATAGTCACCCAAGCGTGACTATGTGAATTCTCACTGAAGCTGAAATTATAAGTTGTTCCAGCATACTGCAAAGATACTAAGCACAGTAGATGTGGAAATCACTCTTGATCCTACAAGAATGTGCCCAAAGTCATTACGGGGAGCAGTAAGAAAGCTGGGAGATCTTGTGCTAAAGAGTTTCCCAATGCATATGAAATGTCCTAAACACAAGATAGAGTAGAACTGAAGTCAGAAAAGAGCTCTTACTGATTACAGTGCTACTGTAACAGTACCCTCGCTGAAACTCTGTGAGAAAAAGCACATGCATGGGATTATCATTTTGGATTTCTCTGTTCAAATCAAACTGAACTTGTATGTTAATGCTGTATTAATGAAAAAGAAAGAAGAGAAAAAATAGAATGAGTAAGTTAGCACTGACAACAGGAAACTGCAAGCCATCAAAAAATCAGGAATAGAATATAAGATGTAGATACAAACAAAGAACTAGGAAGAGAAAGTTACAAATATAAAAAATGCTTCATGGAACAGCAGTCTGTGGGAAGCTTCAAGTCGTTTCAGTTGCTCATTGCAACCGCTAATACCTAATGACCAACCATTAGCTGTGGTCAAGGGCAAAGGATGAAAATGAGCCCCTTCAGGGATGGCTTTGGAAGCACAACCAAAAAACAAGAGAGGGCACTTCTGCTTATCCCCCTTCATTCTACTCAGCTATGGTCTTTCATTTCAGGATGAAAGGCAGGGAACTAATTTTGTTACAACTTTTGATAAAGAGCAGTGCGCTCCCTCTGCCCCACCCCATACCAAGCTGCAGATGTTCGTGTGTAGAATTCACCACTACCCTCCTTTTCCTTACCAGCAGGGGATCTTTGGCTTTTTACTTCACTTTACTTTTATTCCTAGAATAGCTCATGAAAATAGCACTTGGCATGCTCTGAAATTCAGCTTCTGGTGTGTCTCAGTCACAGTCCCAGGCAAAGAAACAGAAGCAAGAAGCAAGTTTTAATCCTCCTCTGAATTTGCTAGTTTCTAACTATCATTCTTTTCCTGCAATATCAGAGATACTGTTTGCAATAAAGGAAGAACATGAAAAGATATTTCTTTAATTTTCTGTTGATATCACATTACTTTGTGAAATCAAATTTGAAGTTTAACCTGTTCATGAACAAGATTTGTTTGAAAAGTTCTGTTAGCCTGCCAACAGGGGCCTCACAAATAAAAAAATAAGAAAAAAATATTCATTCTGAAGGGAGAATGAAAGAAAAGGTTGGAAAGCTGTGAGAAGAACTTTAGAAAGAGGAAAATCACACATGGGCGTCACAGATCCTCAGAAAACATCAGGATATAGAAAGTAGCTAGTTCCTTAAGTTTTCTCTCTCCAGAACTGTATTAGTGACCTGGCTCTTTATAGCACACTGGCCAGTCCTCTGTGACTCTGTAACTCTGTGCCAAAACTGTGTGACACTGTATTGCCCTTGCCGAGTTTCAGGTGCAAACGAGGTGTAAGCTAAGACACAGCAGTCAGGGAAAGTGGGGTCAGCATGTGGAGAGCTCACCCAGCTGCCCAGGCTGGCCTCTGCAGTGACCTTTGCTTGAAAGACACCGTGTCCTCTCCCACCCTCCCACTCCAGCCCCAGAAACGAGGTTCCTTACTCCCATGCAACCTCCCAAAACACTCCAGCTTTCCACACAACGTTTTTCTCTGCAGGGGCACTAATCTCTGTTCCCCTCCCCTGCAGGACACTGCCCCACCTTCCCCTTCCCCCATGGCACAGTCTCTCCCTTTCTCCCAACCCCCAAGGCTGCAGCTTTCTTAACTGTAAAAGCTAAAGGTGACTGTGGTGAGGGCTGAAGTTTTGCTCTTGGGGTTGTGACAGGAAGCCTGTTTTTAATCTTGCCCAATGCTGCCCTTCCTGCCAGCTTGGCTCCAGCCAATCTGCCAGCTCATTAACTGCCAGCTGCTGTGCCCCAAAACAGCCTCGGCACATGCCTTATTGGGACATTTTAAAGTGGTGCAAAACTCATCCGAAAAGCACCACTCGGGGTGGGTGGTGTGACTCATGAACACCCACTCCCCACTCCAGTGTGACGTCCCCAGGGGAGGGCATCAGGCTCAAAATATCCTTCCCTGGTGAAGGAGAAGAGCAGTTCAAAAGGAGCTCACTTTCAAGGACCATCTGTCCCATTTCATGAAAGCTACATAGGATATGCTGCTGGGTTTGGGTTTTTTTAATGTAGGGATTGGGTTCTTACTCCCTGCCCCTCAGATTGATCCGTTTCTCATTATTAAATAAGAAGATGCAATAATTTGTGGCAACTGGTCATGTTTCCTAGCAAACCAGACCACAACTGAGAATTCACAGAGCTGAGGTATATTCCACATTGCTTCTGACAACACCTCTATATAAGGGCAAGAGAATTTAATACAAAAACCGGCTTGCTAGCTTTGCAGATGAGAAATTCCCTCCTAATGGGGAATTTTCAGATAGGCATTTGGAAAAGAGAATATGGGCTGATATGATATATCCTTTATCTTCATGTTAAGGCTATTCCTCTCCTCATGGGGGAAGTTTACGACAGAAAGCTGACGGACTGTTATAATCCCATCTCCAAATTTGGATGCAGTGCCATAGGGTTTCAGTGCCATCAGGAGGTACTATGCCTGAGAAAGGAAGAGGACAACAGCCAAAGCCAGCCATGATGGGGCAGAACTGTTCATCTCTTTTGAATTTAGCTCCAGATGGTTGGTATTAGGAAAAAAATTGCTCTGAAAAGCAGTTTCACTCTGGGGATAGACAACCAGGATCAGAAATTTATTAGGAAGAAAGGAGGCTTTTGGGAGATATGGGGGAGATACTTGCATAGGATATCAGATATGGGTAAGTTCTGACATTCATAACGTTGTTCATCCTTCCCTTTTGTAAAGGTGCATTGTTGTACATGTGTGTTGATTGTGATCTGAAAGTGCTTCCTAATAGGATGGCATTTATTAAAAATGTCAACAACTAAGTCACTCAGTACTACACTAAACATTTTCCCATACCCCTTACTTTCTTCCCCCTTTTCTCTGTGCCTCTCTTCATTACATTTCCTTTTTTAATCTTGATGCCCTACTCCCTACCACTACCTTCTCCCTCTACTACTCTGTTCTCCACAAGGTGTCCTATTTGCCCCGGATGTGCCTACAGTACTCCTCTCCCCTTCAGCCCAGTTCTGACGAGGAGGACACAGAGAGGCAGAGCCCCCCGTTGGAGGTATCAGATGGGGAGAATGATGGTGTGGACCCTGGGCCTGGAATTATGCATGGAGAAACAGGTAAGTGAAAACAGAAGGATTTTGTCAAGCTATGAACTGAGCAGCTGTTATATTACCATGATGATAATGAATAAAACTGTAGAACTGCTGTGGTAGCATTTAATTTCACTGCCAAAGCTTTTCTTCCCCTGACTCCTTGTCCTCTGAATCTTTCACAACCATAACTATCTCAAACCTCATTTATTCATGTACTCCCCTCCCTCCTTTGGCTTTGCCTGTTTGGGCTCCCTGGATGGAAAGGGATTTTGCCATTTCTACTCCAATTTGTATTAACAGCCAGGAAAACCAAGACAAGAAGATCAGGGAAGAACCGATTCTAAAAAATATTAGCTCTCTTTGCTTAGTACCTGAGAGTCATATTCTGTATAACCTGCCAAAATTAGGTTTAGATTAGTTTTGAATTAGCAGTGTTTTTCAATTAGCTTCAAATTAGCAAATTAATTTCAGAAATTTAGCCTTTGGAATTACTTATTCTTGCTTTTTCTTCTTGGTACACCAACCCACATTATGTCCTCACAGTGCTGCATTGTCTACTGCTATAAATGCTGCAAACTGAAGAAGTTACGTGTCTCCCAGGCTAGTTGAAACACTTAGATGTGTTCTGCTGTTTCTCCAGGAAATACACACAAATACTAATGTTCCACTGACTTTCTTCTTTGACTCTCACACAGGCAGCAAGAAAAAAATACGTCTGTATCAGTTCCTTCTGGACCTTCTTCACAGTGGGGACATGAAGGACAGCATTTGGTGGGTGGACAAGGAAAAAGGTACTTTCCAGTTCTCCTCCAAACACAAAGAAGCGCTGGCACACCGCTGGGGCATCCAGAAAGGCAATCGCAAGAAAATGACCTACCAGAAGATGGCACGGGCTTTGAGAAACTATGGCAAGACAGGGGAGGTCAAGAAAGTTAAGAAGAAGCTGACATACCAGTTTAGTGGAGAGGTGATGGGAAGGGGGGCTACTGATAGGAAGCATTATCCTCACTGAGGCCATGGGACCCTGAGCAAAAAAAATATTAAGAGCTCCTGGCTGGATACCAGCAGAGGAGATGGACGCATCTTTCTCTTTGCTTCCTGTGCCCCCTCCTCTGCCTTTAAACAGCCTTTATCATCAGATGTTTCTGGTACGAATTCCCTTCTTCAGCATCTGAGAATCCTAATCATGACAGAATTCTTTGCTTCCATCCTCCAAGTTGGACAGAGTTGGGAAATTTAAACAATGTACAAATATATTGTTGTCAGGAGAGATTTTTTTTTTTATTGTATTGTAACTAAAGAATCCAGCCGATGAAGTTTTGCCTCCAGAGGTGGTGCTGTGTCACTCACAGTGATGCCGCGTTAGCTTCCAGCTTTTAAACTAGCATTAATACAGGCTCTGCCGCAGCTCTCAGAGCTAGAGAGAAGTTCGCAGGTCTTGGAATGATACTCGTTCTTTTAAATAGTAATAACATGTACATATTTAATAAAATTAGATATAATGAAGTTTTGATGCTTGCATAATAAATGATTACTTCACAAACGAATGTCACGCATTCAGTTCTGCAGATACAGCCCCTGTGTGGTGTCTGAACAAAAGGTGCACTGGGTTACAGGCCTTATCCATCTATAGCTACTTTTTAATTTACCTGGAAACATCATCAATCGTGTCAAACTCAGTAACAAATGTCAGAGGTGAAATACATTCCTGTGAAAGAGACTACAGTATTGAAGGAAATTTAAAAATACATGTATGTATGTATTTCTCACTATTTTTTTCCTGCGCAAATGAAACCCTGCCAGTTGAACATTTTTTGGTCATGTATACCAAGAACTGCATTTACGCCCCCATCCTGTTTAAAATATAACAATTAACCATGTTCTTCTGTGGTTTCACTGCTCCAGTTCTTTCTTCTTTCTTTCCCCCACAATGATACCTTGATTCTAGCTTATGAATCTTTCTTGGAAATAAGTTCTGTTTTTAATCATGTCTTTGCAGAATTCCAGTACAAAAGAGTTTCAAGATTTTAACTGTGGATTTTAATCCCTACTGTAAAATAATTAATAGTAACTAGTAACAACTGCATTGCATAGATAACACTCAAAATGCAAAATAAATAATAATTCAGTACCTGAGACACCATGGTAAATTTACCCAGCACATCTAAACACACAAATTAAATCCAAATTCAACCAACTGTAAGCAAATTAACATTTTAAGTTTTAACATTATTTAACATATCTCAACTGCTTCAATCACTCAAAAATCAGGAAATATCACCGTGACTTTCCCAAAATAGATTAGGTGAAATGAGGCAGATCGAGAATGAAGAGAAGGAGTTTTTTAAACAATACTGAAATGCAGTACAACATGCCAAAATATCACTAAATAAATCAAAATTTTTCAGAGCTTGCTCCTCACTGAAACCAGAAATAGTTGAAAGTGATGAGCTTCTTACAGACCTGAGTTCTCAAAATTAAATCTAAACATAGTCAGTGTTATCTACACTAACAATCTCACTGTGGAAGTGAAAAGTCTGGTGACAGACTACAGTGTCTCTTTGGAGCCAAACAATAAGAAGCTCCTGATTAAAAAACATCACAAAGTACTACTTCCCAATTCTTCTTCCCAGTTCAGGATCATGACAAATACATCACCCAGTGCCAAAAATTAACAGACCGCTATCTTCATGCTTCTAAAAATCTTGCAATCCAATTTTTAGTTACTATTCTTTGAGGATCATGTCAAATATTTTTCATTCACTTAGGGTTAGGATAAGTCAAAGCTATAAAACAAATTAAGAAGTCATTTTATTTCTAAAATTGTACTGGAAGGATTTACTTCCTATAGGAAATAATGTAATACTCACTTAATTATACACGGATAACTCCTTCTGCCTCCATATTGAAGTTTGAAGGATGGAAGTTGAAGATGTTGAAGGCAGCTCTCAGAAGACTAGAACAGCACCCAACACTGACAAAATTAAGGTTCCTTCTTGCTGAGCTAGAAACTCAGGACTTCTCTGCTTGGTACTGCTGATGACTCTCCACTGCTGACCTGGAATTAAAAAGAGATTAAAGACATTTGCACTCATCGGACTTGCAGACTTGATATTCAAGAAAACTAGAGTAATAATTCCTCTCTTCATAAAAATATCTTTATCACAAACACAGCTTCAAAAGCAGAACTGATCCTTCTCTGACACTGTAATTTGGAAGAGAAGGATCATTTCCTCTTGCAGGAAAACTGATAACTGAAAAGAGCCAACCGGTGAGTTAATTGTGGAGATGCTTGGGATATCACAAAAGCCATTTCAAGATTACCAGAAAGTTTTCCAAGATCTATAAGACCTATTTTTCCATTTTCCTAGCAAGTCTTGCACAAAATCCAATTTGATACTGGGGAAATAATACAAGATTAAAATAAGCATTCAAACAGAAACAACAAGAACCTTTAAATGAGGTATTTGAGCACTGTGCATTTCTATAAAATGTTAATTTAGAGCAACTACTTATACTTGAATTAAAGAATTTGCATTCTACACTGGTTTTGACCACAAGAAACATGAAAATAGAAGGATCTGAGAAAAATATTTGGGAGGAGAGTATTATTAATAAATAAAACATTTTTAAAAGTAATATTGAATATACTTTAACAAGAAGGTTTAAAATTTTATCTCCAAAGCTGAAAACTTTTTCTCTTCCTCTTGTTAATGCTTTGAAATACTGTTTCTAAAAATAATCATTCGCCATCTGTTTCTGGTTAGGCTTTTCATCTATGGCATAAAGAGTGAATAATCATGTGATGCAGCTGTGAAGGAGACCAAATGATGATGCTTCTCTGCCAGAGTCCTGTTTGTCTGCCATGCAATCCCAACTGTTGGGGACACTGGGCTGTCTAATCAAGCTGAATTATCTCCATTCAACTGCACATGCAAACAGAAGCTCTTCAGCTGCTTTAGACAAAAATACCAAAATGAATGTGACAAAATCACAGGTTCTGCAAAATTACAGCATTCCATTTTCTCTGAAGGTGGCCAAGTCCTAGACAGGCAGACGTGCTCGAAAAAGGTCAGGGGGGTCATTATTTGGAGAGATGACCCACGATTAGCACAAGTTTATTGGAACATTTAGCAGTCCATTGCTGTTAGAGATTCTCAATCCTCTTTCAAAGCAAGTGTTCATACTACAGCTGGATGTTCAATTTATATTTGGCCCTTTGCAGCTTGCTTTAAAAACCAGCTTCATTAGCTGCTGAGTGGTTCCTAATCAATTCTTGTGGAAATATTATTCCGGAAACTATCAGTGAGCTAAATTCAAAATAGTGAACTGCTCCTACAATATTTTAGACTCCCTCTAGCTGTACATCAGAGGCATCAAAGGTAGAAAAATGGCACTGACTATACTGATAATCTATTTATAATAATTTACAGTGGTAGTGTATATTTTAAAATTCTACTCAGTCAAAGAGAGTTTTAGACATTTCTAGATGTAAACTACTACTCACCTATATCAGACAGAACTGCATTTAAAGGTGCTATAATTTATTTTTGTCTGAAAGCCCACATTTATTGAATTCTCCAAACTTCATGAAAAATGCATACACACACAGCCCGATATATCTGCTGGAGGTTTTTTTGTCTCTTCTGTCATGAAATTTTTTCTCTATACACTCATTCCAAGATTCATACACTGACAGAGTCTTATAATCCATGTTTATCTTCACTTGTGATTACAACAGGGCTTAGGCTCTGTAAATTGCCAGGTTTCTTTTCCTCAGTGAGCCTTTTGCCTCAGTTTATTTTTCTATTTGTATCACTTAATCTCTCTGCCTTTCTTCCATTTCTCTCTAATTTTTCCTCCCTCATTTGAATCTCCACACAACAAAATTCACTTCATAATCATCAAGCTTAATTCAAACTATGGTGCCAGTTTCATAACTACTACATATATCACATGACAGTTCAATTCAGTCTATTTATATTGTTGCTCGAAATTTTGCTTGTATTCTAGCTGCACATTGTAAATTCATAGCAAAGACTTTATTACTGATGACAACACAATAAACATTTTTTCTTTGTGAATGCCCAGAACAGTATGTTCTCAATGGAAATCCCCCACTTGTGTATTTAAAATTTATGGATTACAGAGAGAAAAGACTATGATATGACACAGACTGTGGTACCAATTCCAAGAATCTGCATTTATTTCTAGTTTATTTTGTGTGTTACCTTGCTATCTCCCCACCTTTCCTTGTTCTAAGAAATACTCAAATCAGATTAACATAGTTTTGCATACCTATATACCTAAAACACTAAAAATGTAATGCTTGTAATAAAAACACTACTGTAATGAAGCCACTTATATATTACAGTCAAGTTGACAAAGAGCTTGCTCATTAAAGCAACTGTAACAATATCTAAAACTTCCCCAAGTTCCACCTTTCTTCTCTAGCAAATTCACACTTTGCAATTCAGTTGGCTCAGCAGAGCCTGTGCTATTAGAGAGGTCTGTATATAAAGCAAATAATCAGAGTCCTATTCCAAGAGCTGGGGAATGTGGACTTCCTACAAAGAACATGGAAACAGCAGTAGGCTGAGATATTCTTGCTCATTTCCTCACTCATAACTCATCTGTGTCTGCCTCACATCATCACACAGGATCACAGAGCAACCAGGGTTGGAAGGGGTATTTGGAGGTCACCCCATCCAACTCCCTACTCAAAGCAGGCCTACTAGATCAGGTTTTTCAGAGCAACTTTCTTTCCATTCTGTGTTTCTTTCCATTCTCTCCACTCATCCAGCCACATCCTCCTTCTTCATGCCTTTAGTTCCCCACAGTGTTGCTTTTTGCTATTGGGGAGCCAAAGCAGTACATGAGAATGAGCAGGGCAGTCTATGGACAGGAGGGGAATGAGGATGCGGTAGAGCAGATAAGGGCTAGCAGGAGGTGGTGGAGGAGAAAGAAGGGTGGGAGGAGGTGTTGGGGAGACCAAGGTTATGCAAAGGATTGGGGAAGTGGCTTTGTGGTAGGAAGGAATGCAGTTTCTGTGCTTAAAGGACTCCCTCTGAGCTTCTGTTTTAACTCCCCAGCAGCAGAGCAGCAGTGCTCTCGGTATAAAGAAGCTCTTTGACCACTGGTGCCTTTGTGCAGAATGCTTCTATTCTTCTGCCTTATGCAAAGTGAAGAATGTTTGGGTGCTGAGCTGGGCATTTGCATATACAAATCAGTTTGGGTTCTTTTAGATCTACCTAAGTTTCTGAGTTTTGGGTGTCTGCTTTCAGAAACATAATTTTAGATTTCTTCTCTAGACATGCCCTCTTCCATTTTTTCCCACTCACCCACACTGTACTTTCCTTTCTCTGCCAGCCTGAGCTATCAATTCCCAGCTCTTTGTTCAGCTTTTCTCTGTGTCTAGACTCAGCCACAGGATGCCTCCATATTTAGTAGATTCCAACTGCTTTATTCTCAGTGCCCATTTTCAACTTTTGCCCAGCTAGTTTATTGCTTCCTCTCAGGCCAACTTTTCCCACATACACTTCCAGTCAGCTTCTCTTTATGTGAATGGTTCTCAGTTCCAAAGTATTTGTTCAGCCATTTTTAATTTTCCCATCCCACATCCTCTTACAGTTTCAGTCTTATCACCAGTTCTCTTCCCTCCACTCCATTTCTATCCCAGCTCCNTGATGTACCATCATTTTCCAAAGGGTAGGGCTACAAAAGCGTTGTGCAGAGGAAAGCTCGCATAAGCAGGACCAGCATTACCCAAATTTAAGTCCTTGTAAACCCAAGTTCTGTCAGTAAGGCCAAGTGCTTTGCAGTGTACACACCAGCACTCTGTGATTCAAAAACTCAGAGGAAACAGTGAGGTTTAGGTTGGATATTGGGAACAGATTCTTCACCCAGAGGGTGGGTGGGCACTAGAAAAGAATCCCCAGGAAAGTGGTCACAGCAGAAACCTGACAGCGTTCAAGAAGCATTTAGACAACGCTCTCAGGCATGTGCTGTGAGTCTTGGGGCTGTCCTGTGCAAAGTTAGGAGCTGGACTTGATGATCCTTGTGGATCCCTTCCAGCTCAGGATTCTCTATGAATCTGTGAGCACCTCAGTGGATGAGTCCTGCTGGGCCTGTGCTCTGCACTGAGCCAGCTCAGCTGTCCCACCATCCACACCAGGAAATCTGCAGCCACTGAGGCAATTTTACTGCCTTGTCCTCAGTAACTGCCCAACCATCAAGGAGGTGCTATTTTCATGAAACAAAACAAACAGGCAGAGAAGCAAATACACAGAAACAGAGACAAGAAATTAAATGGCATGACAGAAACTACCAGGAAAGGAGTCCAAAAGAGAAAAGTAATATATAGAATTTCTTCCTGGATAGCTACATTTGGGCAGAGTCACATCCACCTAAACACATAGCCTTTTAACAAAAAGTTGGATAGTCTTTTTAGAAGGAGGTACTGTTAACTTTGGCTATAAATAATAAATCATTGAGTTTCTCTGCATAACCCATGGTGCAACTGTCCAAAATCACACAGGCTATCACTGCAGGCCATCAATTTCTGTCATTTTTGAACTTGATTTTGAATTATGTGGTGAATGCCACTGTCTGAAGCACAGAACAATAATTTCAGAGTAATTCTTCTGACCAGGAAAAATTTTCCCTCTCACTCACTTTTTAAGCACAGACCCTGAGACATTTATTACATGTTGCTTCACTGTTCTTGTACATCAGTTTCATCTGAATAGAGGATGAAATTTCACACTCTTGCTAAACAATTATCTAGTGTTGCAGTGCACTAGAAAGTAGTTATCACAACCAAGTACACATCTATTTTGGGTCAGTGTAGCCATTGAAATTATATAGCAGTTTTGTTATTAAAAGTAGACAAATAAATTAATATAATACAATACAATACAATACAGCGTAATGTAATATAATGGAACATAATGTAATATAGAAAATGCTAGAAAAAGTTTACTGTTACAACAATGCTGCCACCTGGTAACCTAAGGTGTAATAGCAGACAAAACATCCATTTTTCCCAGTCTTGAATATGGCAATCTATTTAAAATGTTACTTTAAATAACATTAAAAATAACAAAATCTGCAAAGTTATTATTGGATTAAGATCATTTCCCTGCATCGGATTAATCCTCATAGCTCTGTTTCATTGTGGGGAAGAAGTGAGGCCCAAGCCTTGAAAGGTTTCAAGTCAAACCAAATAGCCAAGATTTCCTGACTCCCAGTGAAATACCTCAGGCACAAAACAGTAGTCAAATACACATCATGGTAACTTGTGCTCCACTAGAAACAGAGGCTATGAAAGATAAACACTGGCAACATCCTGCCCATCTTCCTCACTCATCCATAAAAAATTGCTTCAAGGGAAGGGGAGGAAGTATTTGGCCCAGCATCAGGAGAGGTATCAGCAGTGTTTCTTGCATGTTCACATTTGCCCTACCAGCCTACCAAGAGAGTCAGATGTGAAAGACAGACAAAAAGTACAGTGGCTGGTGAGCTGCTTGCACACTGGTCTATTCTGAGCTCTGTGCCAAAAGATTAAATCCTTTAAAATGAGTTTTTTACAGGATAGTAAAGCTGGGAAAAAAAATGAAAACCACACCTTTTTTTTTTTTTTCATTATTTTTTCAGTGCTAGTGGTGGCTAAAATATGCTAAATGTTTGGCCTCCAGAGTTTTTCTGGTAGAGCTTAAAACTCAAAATTGATAAACCGCCAAGCAGATAAAAGAATGATTGTCCACAGTTACTATTTTGGCATATGCTAAATATATGAAAAAATAAGAAGCAATGATTGGAGCATGAAATGGCCATACAAGAATAATTTTCTAGCAAGATTTTCCCCCAGATCTTTTCTATATGATTAAGCAAAATTGAAACTTCAAGCGGTATAAAACAGAACCTTAGAACTATTTTTAAAATTATATTTAAAAGAAGAAAAAACACAACTTGCTAGTTATCAAGAAATGTATGCTGTGTATCAAGTGGGTGGATGGGGAGGGAGAACTAAAACTATTTAAGTAGTGTCATGCCTTCTACTTGTGACTGCAAATGTCAGTAATGTGTAAGTGTCTCTGCAAAAGAAAGTTCTCTCCTTAAGGTTCACAGTTGGTTCTACAAATACAGTCTTTGGTAGAAGAGCTAAAAAAAGAAACAAGAAAAACAGTTCAGCTCTGACCCAATTATGACAATAACAAAAACTGAAATAAGTAGTAAGAATGTAAGCAAATACACACTTAGAGTAAGCAGGAACCAACATACAGGAGATATAAGATCTAGTTAGCTGAATGTGCTATAAACATGGCAGTGTTAGGAATTCTAAATGCAATACATGCCTGGAGCCAGAAAATGTCCTGCACGCATGTGCAACATCACATGGTGCTCTGGTTTATACCAACAGATCAGTGGTAGCCAGCCTTGGGTGGCCTGAGCTCCCTGGCTCCTGGAACTTGGCTATATTTATCCCAGCTGATGTCGCCTGTCAAGTGTGTCCTGCTGCTGATAAGGTGCCGTGGTTGACAGCAGTGGGGCATCAAGGGGGAGGAGCAGGATGGGGGTTCCATCCAGTGCTTCTTTAGGGGGTCCCAGAAACCCTGCAGTCACATTCCTGTTTAACTCACACCCTGCTTTCTACATACAGCTGGGAGCTTCATCAGAAACAAAGGGAAGATGCCAGAGCCTGCAAAGAAAACAGGTAAGGATCATAACTGACAGACAAAACTAAGAACAGCTTGACAGGGAAAATGTGAGTAGCTTATGTATTCTAGAGAAATGAGATGCCTCAAAGGAAAAAATAAATAGAAAGGAAAAAGAAAATTTATTTAATGAAGTTATAAATGTAAGAGATATTGAGTGATCTTGCAGAGAAATCACTAACTGGTTTGATAACCCTCAGCCACAATTTTCTCAAGAGGCTTTGTATGAGGAAGAAAATACAGGTGAAACACATTTAATTCTCAGATTCTTCTAATTTCTCATTTCCTTTCCTAGCCACCTTTAGGACTCTGAAGAAAAAAAAGGCTTGTAGTCTCTCTCTTGGCACAGTTAAATAGTATAAATCTCTCCTGCTTTTATTTTGGGTTTGCGGGTTTTTTCCCCTGACAATTTGTAGAAGTATTCTTGGCAAAATTTGATGGTATTTATAGTTAGTGTAATCTCTGTGAAAATGAAGGCAAACAGTACCTAGTTTGGGGTTTATTCCTTCTAGTTCTTTCAACCACTGACAATAGAACTCTAGGAAAAAAAAGGCAACATTGTACTGTGAAGAATATATGCAATTTCTTTTCCTTTACCCTCCTCCATCCTTTCCCCTTGAGCCAGAAGATAACTAGCCCTTTTCAGAAAGCCAAGGTCACAGAGCCACAGAGAAAAATGCCAGGAAAGTATTTCAGATTTATGGGTGTTTTAATTTAAAATATTCAAATAAGGAATCACTCAGATGCTGCCCACATAGAGGAGGCCTAGGATGGGGTGCAAGGTGCAATGGATCTGGTGTTTTGAGGAGGAAGAGAGCCTGGGAAGAAAAGGTAGAGACAGCTCAGCTTCAGGACACCTGCAGAGGAAGATGCCTCAGGAGCACTTTGTATCCACAAGTTTGGAAAAAAAACTGACAAAAGCTGAACTTATGATTGTTTGCCAAGTGTGAACATATTCAATAGTCAGGCCTGGAGAAACCTGTACTAAATCTGGGCTTCTTCACTTCAGAGCTGTCACTTCATTGATGCCAGTGCATGCCCAGAATCACCACTACCTGGATATGCAGTACAAGGTGCACGTGGTTTTGATAATGTTCAGTGGGTTAGCAGTGATAGCTGTGGAGTTTTATTAATAATGGCCTTTGTGCTTTGCAAAGGCCTGAGCAGGCATCATTCACCTCTTAGTTTGGCCAATGAGACAATCTCCTATGGACACCATAACAAAAGAAGAACTTGTTAAGATGAACCTTCATTTGACAAAATATTTGAAATCAGCCACTGCCAGAGGCAGACCCGTTACACATCCAGAGGCTTTCCCATTACAGACTGCAAAGCACTAAAGCCTGGTTAACTCCAACAAGATTCTTTATGTTCCCTCTAATGATAACCCTAAAGCAACAGTAGTGTCACCAATCCTTCCATTTTATTACAAATATAACATAATTTCATATTCATAAGACTGCAATTTCTGATTAAAGTAGATTTGTATACAAAAAAGAACTATATATTAGATCTTGTAATTGTAGACAAAAACTTGAAAATATAAGCTGCAAAGGTGCAGTAATCACTCCAAAAATGAAAAATTCATATTCATATTCTGTTTTTAAAGTCACATGATTTTTAAGTTTTACTGACATGTCTAATTGTTGTGAATGCAGACAAAAAGAAATACAACAGAGTAGGCAAAATTTGACAGTGTGATCACCTTTGCATTATGACTTCTGATTTCTAATTGTTTAACTGCCTTTAAATTAACATTTTCATTCTCCATGGATAAGAGGTAATGTCTCCATTTGTGAAAATGCCCACTTCTGCTGGCTAATGGTGAAGAGAAATTCTATTCCAACTTATTTCTCCAGAGAAATCTAACAGGTGTCTAACACCACTAGTCCTACACAGTTCTTATGAACAAACCAGACCAAACACTGGGATTATCACAGCAGGGGGAGGAAAAGCTCTTGTTACCCACTCTGACCAAGACAGAACCAGTCACATGCCCCATAACTTTTAGAGAGGATCTGCTCAGTCTCCCAGGAGACACTAATCCCTTTGGTTTTCTATTTCATGTTGTTTATGTAGTTCAAGCCAGGATAATGTTGAGCACCATCTCAGGAGGGCCGAATAACCACTGGGCAATTCATACTTGGATAAATCACAATTCCTGCCTTTCACATACCATACAATTAGATCACTGAAGAGCCCAAAGAAGTCCCTAGGCTGTGTTACTGGAATTTGTGCATCTGGTATATAGGCAAAAGAAAGTTCTTCATGTCAGAGAAGGATCAGAGATATTTTGCCTATACCTGCTGTTTTAACAGGCCTTTTAACATGTTAAAACAAACAAAAAAAACCACCCAAAAATACAAATAAACAAAAAACCACCCACCAAAACCCCCCAAAAATCCCACCAAAAACACCAAAAAACTATTGACTAAACCATTAAACTTAAAATGATGTGGTGAAGTTGGTTTTCCAACAGACATTCTTTCACTTTAAACTGCCCAACTAAAATACTTCAGGATAAGGAACTCCCCTACTTATTTCAAGAATGCCAAAAGAACTGTCCTAGCATTCCAGAAAATCTATACCATCCACAGAGCAACAGAATTTATAGACCTGTAAGAGTTTACTGTCAGAGAAAACAATCAACTTTGAAAAGCACCACTTTTTGCAGGATTCTGTTGCAGAAAATGTATGGTTTTCTCCCTTTGAAAACATTTCATAGTTAATCTTTGTTCAAAAGCTCACTGTTTGGAAATTTTTGTTCTTTTATTTTTTGTTCTGAAAATTCAGAAAGTTTAAAAAAACCCCTACCATTTCCCTAACAATATTTTATGACATTAAGAGGAAATAGTTCACTTTTTAAACACCAAATTTAGTAGATAAATGGGACTTAATGGGAAATGTGTGCATTATTATAGCTGGAAAAGGAGAAGTCTGTATTACTCACCTTCTCTGAAAATCAGACAACTTCTACTCACATATTTTGTAGATTAAGGAGTCTAGATTTTGCAGTTCAGATTAGGAAATTTCATCAAGAATTTACAAATAACTTGTAAGTACACAGAGGCTTCAATAATAATAATAATAATAATAAATGTTGCATAATGAAGAGTAAACTGCAGAATTTTAGAATTTTTAGAACATGAGCTTATTCTTTCACATTTGCAAACACCTAGCACAACAAAGTACTGCAACAAACTTCTATGCACCACAGGAATGCAGAAAAAAATAAATTCATACAGATGTAGTTTCCTCTTTTGTAAGTTGAGATTCAAACCAAGCTGAACATTACTATTCCCATTTTACAGAAAGTCTGATGGATGCATAGAAAGAGAGGTGACTGATTAGTGAAACTATTCCTCGCCTGTTGCTCATGTGGCAGGAATTTACAATCTCAGCTGCTGAAGTAGGCAAGGAACTATAAGACTGAGTCGTTCAATAGCTTTTGGATCATGGAATGATTAAGCTTGTAATTGCAAAAAGCCACTTAGGTCCTGACCAAGGAATGTGCAGCATCTTTATATAGTTCTATAGTTCCTCACAAAGGAATTCATAAGCTCCATTACTGAAGTCTGCTTATCCTCAGTTTGGCTTTTAACTCAATAGAAGAGCAGATGGTATAGAAGCAAAACTAGATGCCAAGTGTAAGCAAAGATCAGTTTTCAACATGAAGCCTTAACAAATTAAATAATTCCTGAAGCTAATACTTCTTTTGTAATATTAATTAAGTATATTGACCAATACATATTTTAACACCAAATACACAGAATGTGCAGTAAGATAACTTTTTAGCTTTGTGGGAGAAACTTGTGATTATTTTATCTAATTTCACTTATCACAAATTTCTGCTGTAGTTTCTAGCATCTGCATTCAACCTGATACATTAGATTCTCCTCAAGAATTTATACCTTTAACAGGTTTTATTTCAGAAAGGCAGAAATATCATTTGAAAAAGTCATCTAACACACATTCTCCTCCACCACTCTATCTAGTTAAAATCATTCTTGTAGAATCCACATTTCTTGCTCACTTTCACATACTTCACACATGCTTTGAAATTCCAGTAATTCAGGAATAGGTTTTCAGCTGATGCTTGTGACTCCAAGATTATTCAGGGAATATTGCTAGCAAATGAAATTATTTTGGTAATTTGAATATTATTTTAATATACACCTTACATCCATTTTTTCTGACAATAGTGAAATTGCTCTTCTAGCTTCTAACAATAATTTTTATTTTATTAATGATACAACAGTACTTAGCAGCTACCTACTAACAATTTAATGCTGTACAAAGACAACAGAAAAACAGTCTTTGCCTCAAAACACTCATAAAATAAAAGCCCAGAAAATAGATAGATAGTTCAACAAGAGAGTAAAGGAAACAATTATTAGTGCAACAGATAGCAACTCTGGTAGTAGCTTAGCCATTTCTTGGGTTTTACATAGGAGAGTACGAAAAAGATTTGAAGCATAATAGTAAAGTTGTTTGATGATGGATGGTAGAAGGGCATTGCTTCAAAGCAGGTCAGAAAGTAAAGGAGATATCAAGAAGGTGCTAGGATGAAGATTTAATAAATGGCAGCAGAATGAAGGGAGAATACTACTTTTGTTATTTAAACAAAATTAGTTTTGGAACTGAAATTATTTCATTCTAATTTAATTTGGCTCAAAGCAAATGTATTTTATTTTTCTTCATCATCCTGATTGAAAGACTTACTAATATATTGTCAAAATGCAATCTGATCACAGACCTCCAAACAGAAGGTTTTTTTACTGACCAATTAAGCTGTAACTCATGTAACATATACGGTGTTATGGCTGATGTGTACATCTTCAGGTGTTTCAAGAGTTTTAGAGGATGCAAGTGCTGGTAGTTGCAGCCTTAACCACCAGAGTTTCTGCAAGATAACTGCAGACCACATACAGCTGTTTCCTCTTCTGCCTGGGGTAAAATTTGCTGGTTTACGCTACTCAGAAATTGTGTGTGTTTGCATTATGGAAGCTAGAAGTGATTAGGAAGGCCCAGGTTATGAGAGGTGAAGTGTTGAAAAATGGGTCAGTACAAAGTGGCCCTAGGCTTATTTTCTTTCATTAACTGCCTGTCCCTCTTCTCTCCCTCATTAAATCCCCACAGAAACACCCATTCCATCTCCACTAAACAGACACAGAGCACCTTCAATGCTTTCTGTCTTCATCAGCACTGGTAACTCACATGGGTCTGTGCTGTCTCTCCAGAACTGCTATGGTGTGCTAGTACTGATGTCACTTGTCTCTCCCCTTGTGCAGGCTGGGTTAGAACACACCAGGAATCAGAGGGTTAACGTGGTGGGTGGCAGAGGACATCAGGTGTCCCAGCCCTGTGGCTCATAACTGCATGGTCACCTGGAGTCTGCATAAGCACACGACAGTGTCTGACATCTGTCAGTGCCTGGCAGGCTCAAGAGCTGTAAGACATTCCACATCACACAAGAGGTGTCATAGACACTGAGTTTTCCACAGCCTCGTGGTGGTGGTCACATTCAAGAGTGTTTAGAACACAAGATGGATATACAGAACTCAGAGAGGTGTATCTGGGTAGAAGCCAGATGCTGAAGTGAAAGAGATTGCCAGATGAGGAATGTGTTTCTGATAAAAGCAGGCAAAAGTGTGGTTCTCAGGACAGACCAGAAGTTTTGAATGGTGATGTTTAGAAGTATTCCTAATGAGGAAATACATGAATTTGATTGGTATAACTGCATGAGAAAAAGAAAACTTCTGTTCAGCTTGGATTGACACGTTACTTAAAGCAGCAGCCAAAATGAAGGGGTGGGGAATAACTGAACTCTTTATTCTGTTAAGCAGCCTGTTTTTTCCCCAAAAAGAAAAATTACGGTACTCTCTTCACATGCTTGTTCAGCAATCTCTCTTCTCAGCAAAGTAATTTCCTGTAAAATCTCCAGCCCTACATCTTTCGTTTTCCTTTGCAAACAGAGCAGTCAAAGATGAAAGGGAATACAGCTGGATAGAGAGAAGCCGCTCCAGACACTGCCCCCCACTGACTGAATCTCAAGTACAGGAAAAAGACAGTGAAAACCCGAGTCTCCTTTACCTGTGAAAAAGTGGGTGCGCAAAAATTGTTCTTGCAGGCCTTTGTCCTCATGGAAGATTTTGGGCTTTTCCAATTTTGTACTTTATCAGAAATATTCACGATCATTTTAAGTTGGAACCAAAGTGAGTCTTTTGGCAGGAAGGGGGGGAGGGGAAAGAATAAAAGGAGTCTTACTTATAAACTTCCACATATGTGTTTAGATTTCCTAAAGCCAGAAATGTCATGTAGTGGTAGATATTTCTCACTGTGTTCTCGCCAACAATTTTGTTCTTGTTGAGTCATCTACAAAGCAAATGTAAGAAACCTAATCACTTTACAGGGTGTGCAGCAGATCACAGAGTTACTTCCAAGTATGCATGTCATGAAACCCTGACATTGTAGGCTGGAACCTTTACACATCACTTTGCTGTTAGGTAATTAATATATTTATAGATTCTTTTGTCCTTAAACAGAAGAGTGATTATAATAGCACTCAGAGACTAGAAACATGCTGCTTTGTGTGTAGAATCATAGGGAAAGGAGCCAGCTGGTCAGTAGTGGAGTGGGTCCCAGAGCTCCCCTGCCTGCCCCTCTGTGCAGCAACCTGGCCACTGTTTTTGGAGTCCTGCATGTCCAGCCTGCTGAGTGCAGCAACTCCCCTGCAATTATTCAGGATCCACTGCATCAATGTACACCCCGCTGTGTTATTTATGGATGTGCAATACAGTATCAAAAGGTGTGCAGCTGTAGGACACTACAGTACACAGTGCTCCTATATTCTGCAAAGCATTACATTGTTAAAGAACTATTGCACCAGATTGGAAAAAAAACTCAATTATAAGCATGCAGGAACATTCCAGTCCCAGAGGAAATTTCCCACACTTTTAACAGGGAAGGAGAGCATGCAGAAGAATAAAACAGGTCAGTCAAGGCTTTTACAGGCTCATTGAAAACTAAAATTGTGTTTTCATCAGAGATATAAAATGGTNGCTGTAGGACACTACAGTACACAGTGCTCCTATATTCTGCAAAGCATTACATTGTTAAAGAACTATTGCACCAGATTGGAAAAAAAACTCAATTATAAGCATGCAGGAACATTCCAGTCCCAGAGGAAATTTCCCACACTTTTAACAGGGAAGGAGAGCATGCAGAAGAATAAAACAGGTCAGTCAAGGCTTTTACAGGCTCATTGAAAACTAAAATTGTGTTTTCATCAGAGATATAAAATGGAGGGGGGGGGAAGGAAGAAATTGAAAAAAATGTAATTTAGGGTTTTATATAATGAAGAAAGCCAAAATTCAATATTTACTAAATTCTAAAAGTGTTTGTAGTTCGTATTTTAACTCATGCTTAAGAAGTATTGAATCCTTTGCAAAACAATGCAAGAAGCATGAATTGTATTATGACTAAAGAGCAAAGGCCATCAGATGAAATCTTTGCAGATGTAATTCCACTAAGGTCAACTAATTTATGCAGTCTGAAGGCATGCTGCAAGAATAGAGATTTTGTAAAATTAATAGATGGCATTATTAATAATATACCAATTACATGAACTAAAGCCCCTGTTAGAAAATTAATATAAACTTTTTCTTTTAAAATATTTTCATGCCATGTTCCTTTCAATTTTATCAAGCAGAATTGAAAGTTCAAAGCTAATTATAATCATTGTCGTGTTGTTTGGAAGAATTCTTGTGGCTGCCAGAGTAGGAGAGCCACAGACAATTTGCCACAGAGGTGACTGATAAAATTAGGTGTGATGAAATTACTAGTATTTTATAAAAATGTAGTTATAGAGGGGTGAGTCAATAGAAAGATGGCAGAATGATGCACAAAAAACCACAGAGTGTATGAATCAGAATGTTAATTGCTGGTATTTTTACACATGTACATAGCTCGTGGCAATTAGACTACAAGAACAGGTTTTATTAAGGCAAAAACAGAAGCATGAAATGAAAAACCTGAATCAAAATAAAGATGAAGAAATAAAAAAAAGTAAGGTTCAAAAATTAGTAAAAATAGTTACGTCACTAAAATCTCATCTTGAGAGAGATTAGGATACTCATGGATCAAAATCATGATACATTGCTTGTTTACAGTTACCTATCTGCTGTGCTGCTTTGATTACATATTACCTAAATTTCATTTGGTTTATGCTTTTGCACCCTTTATATTAATAATTTCATTAATTCTCATTATTCATTTCCTAAGTGTTTCTTGACACATTGAAGAAATATTTTAATCCACCTTGTAAGTAATTAGAAAACTGATTGTTGTAGAGTGTCACGTAGGCAAGCACTTCAACTTTTAATGCTGAAGTGAACTTCTGAATACAAACAACAATTGATATCATTTTGGCTGGGATGAAATTACAAGGGTCCTCATAGGAATGTAAATCCCTTTCCACTTAAGCCTTGATCTGTCAAAACAGAAGAACTAAAGATGAACCATGAACTCATTGTGGTGTATTAGGGCACCGATTACTGCACAAACTCCAGTGTTGTTGAACAGATCCTGATCCTCTGTAACACCTGTATTAAGCAGCTTTTAGGATAAAATTAATAATTCTAAATAAAGGTGCATGGCCAATTAATGTAGACAGCTAGATATGTGAGAATATATACCCTGCCATCTTGTCATACAGCAAAACATTCCCTGATGAAAAATCAGAGCTCAATATGGGGGAAAAAGAAAGAGGAAGACAGAAAGTGAGGTGATTTTGCTATCCATTCCACTTTATGTCATGACAATGTGGAGGAGATGTGACACCTCAGTGAGACACAGAACTTGATAAACTCAAATACAATTCCACAACTTCTCTGTGAAAAGTGTTGTAATTTATATCTTGCATGGGCAGATGGGAGAGAAGGGAGACAGCTGCTGCAGCCACAACAGCTGACTACACCAGATATGCCTCAATTGCAAAACAGATTTTAGTGAGCCCTCTCTCTTTTTTTAGTTTCTGCATTTACCAAGAAGCCAAAGACAGCAGAGGTGACAGCCAGAAGCACAGCTGTGTTTGAAGCAGAGACAGAAAAATCTGGCATCAAGGTGAAATGGCAGCGAGCTGGCACAGAAATTACTGAAAGCGAAAAATATGTCATCAAGACAGAAGGAAACAAGCATTCACTGATGATCAGTAATGTAGGAAAAGAAGATGATGTGACATATGCTGTAATAGCCGGAAGTTCCAAGGTCAAATTTGAACTCAAGGTCAAGGAACCAGGTACAGCACTTCCAAGGCAATTCTGGTTTCATCAGTATTTCCAG
>VZTZ01033563.1:8870-22612 GCA_013400955.1 Drymodes brunneopygia
GCAGGGAATGGCCCAGGTTTGGCTCAGAGCAGCCTGTCCTGACTTGTCACTGTCCTTTATCCATGAACAGCTGCCCATGGCCAGAGACAGCAAATGTCCAACAGCAGCTCCATCAGCCACTTCCTCCTGCTGGCATTGGCAGACCCGCAGCAGCTGCAGCTCCTGCACTTCTGCCTCTTCCTGGCCATCTCCCTGGCTGCCCTCCTGCCCAACGGCCTCATCATCAGCGCCGTAGCCTGTGGCCACCACCTGCACACCCCCATGTTCTTCTTCCTGCTCAACCTGGCCCTCAGCCACCTGGCCTCCATCTGCACCACTGTCCCCAAAGCCATGCACAATTCCCTCTGGGGCACCAGCCACATCTCCTACACAGCATGTGCTGCTCAGGTGTTTTTCTTTCTCCATCTCAGCAGAGTTCTCCCTCCTGACCATCATGTGCTACGAGCGCTGCGTGTCCATCTGCAAACCCCTGCACTACGGGACCCTCCTGGGCAGCAGAGCTTGTGCTGCCTGGGCCACTGCCTTTCTCTATTCACTGCTGCACACGGCCAATACATTTTCCCTGCCCCTGTGCCAGGGCAATGCCCTGGGCCAGTTCTTCTGTGAAATCCCACACATCCTCAAGCTCTTCTGCTCACCCTCCAAACTCAGGGAATTTGGGCTCATTGCTGTTAGTGCCTGTTTATCATTTGGTTGTTTTGTGTTCCTTGTTTTCTCCTATGTGCAGAACTTCAGGGCTGTGCTGAGGGTCCCCTCTGAGCAGGGACGGCACAAAGCCTTTTCCACGTGCCTCCCTCACCTGGCTGTGGTCTCCTTGTTTGTCAGCACTGCCATTTTTGTCTACCTGAAGCTCCCCTCCATCTCCTTCCCATCCCTGGATCTGGCCCTGTCAGTTCTGTACTTGGTGGTGCCTCCAGCACTGAACCCCCTCATCTACAGCCTGAGGAGCCAGGAGCTCAGGAATGCCCTGGGGAAGCTGTTTTAATACATTCTACTTCAGATTAAAAAGGAGCTCCCACTTTATATCAGAAAATGCCATGACTAAATTTTCTTCATACATACATTTTTTCATCATTGTTTTGGAGGTTTGTTTTGCATTTCATTTTTTGTTTTATATATGTGATATTATTTTTTTAGCTTCCTGCTTATTTTTTCTTGATTCAACAACCTCATGTCAACATGGGTATGGGTTCCTTGGTCCCCTAAATTCAATAAAGAAACCAGGATTTAAACATTTCTCTCACTCTCATCTCACATGCCTCCTCTAGAGATGGGCAGGCAACCTCATAACTCAGCGGGGGTTCTGGAGCAAATGTCCAGCTGCCCCATAGAGGTGCCCTTGGGGCTGCCTTGATGGTGCCTCACTCTCTACCACCTGTAAACTGGGGCTACTGCTGCCCTGGAGCCCTGGCCAAGGCCAGCAGGACATGGGGATTTCAGTGCTGGGCTCCCATCCCCTCCACAGAGTCCCCTTGTCCCCTGAGAGCTGTGTGAGCCCCAGGGTGTCCTGTCCCCTGGCACAGCCCTAGTGTCCCTGCAGTGCCATCCCCATGGCTGCAGCAGGAACGGGCCATGGGAACCCTGTGCCAGGGCTGGGCTCTGGGCAAGCATCTCACAACCAGGTCTCACTGCAGGGCAGGGCCAGGGGCTGGACACCTCTTCCAGAGCTGGGGTCAGGAACACACCCAGGGGGCTTCTCACTCAAAAGGGCTTTTGCCCTTCTGGGGTCCTGGATGGAATCAGGGGGACAGACTCAGAGTCCCAGGGGGATCTGTTAGGATCAGGAGCTCCATCCTTGGTTGCATGTGTCCAAGCAGACACAAAGAAGGCTTTGCCTGATCTGCCTGTGGTTGACCCAGCTGCAGGGGACTGAGGGTTGATGCCATCCTGGAGAGGAATTGTGTGCCTGCAGCAGAGCTCAGGGCAACTCCTGGCACAGTGGGTGAGTCTGGGAGGGAAGAGATTGGCGTTTCCTAAAATGAGTGACCATCCAAGGAGAAGTTGCCCAGAGGAAAAGGGGAACCACAAGGGACTGATAAGGACAGTAGAACAGAACAGCACATCTTGGGGAAATAGATAGAAGCAAACAGAAGTCATACAAAATGCAAGTAGGATGCCAGTTCAGCTCTGCGAGGCTGACAAAGCAGGAGTTATGCAAAACAACAATATTGCCCTTACTCAAAAGCTGGGGCTGAGAAACATCCTTCTGGAAAGGACACTGGATGTTGAAGACAGAGCCCAAAGAACTATATAAGGACATGTGATGAGGGGTGCAATTATGTAAAATAAAGTAATACATATAGATGAAATAGGGGGAATAGCTAATGACCATGTAATTGTCTTAGGTTACAATGTAAGACGTAACTGTCGCCCTGCTTTTTGCAGTGTTCCATGTTTTTACTTTTGTAGTAGAAGTTCCCATGCATTTTCTATAAACATAGTCCTTGTTTTCCTAACTGACCAAGATTGTTTTGAACTTTTAGATTGTTTTTCATTCCTTTCCCCTAAGGCAGAGAAAGATGATTGACCATGTCTTTATCCTGTGAACTTATAGAGGTGGTAACCTCTTTGACCAATCCATGATTGTCTTAAGAAAGATATATAAATGAGAGAATAAAGAAGGGCAGGCCCCCTTTTAGTGGTCCTGGCTGGTGGTCTGAACTGCTGCTCTGAAGCCTGTGTGTTTCTTTTGTGTCCGGCAGTGCGACAATGTAACCAAAAGTATGTATTCTATCACCATCTACATAAGCTGTTAAAACAGGTGGGGCAATGTTCTTTATGAGTCATCCCTGATAACTCCCTGCAGGGGCAATCTTCTGCTAATGGCCCATCAAACCTCACTGCATGACTCATCAATGACATCATTCCTTTGTAAGATGCTCCGCCCAGGGGGAGGAACCAAGCATTCCTACCTGGATATAAGCTGAGGTTTGGAACACCTAGGGAGCAGTACCACTGGATTCCCAGAGGAGAAGAGCTCCATAACCATCACTGGACCTTCAGAGAAAAACCAGACCTTTCTACAGGATCACTGCTTTGATAGAATCACATCCAACAGGACTGCAGCCACCATTTAATCGGACTGCTACACCAACAGTGTGTCAGATTAAGCCAGTTTTTCTTTATTATTGCCTTTATTTTAACTTTCTTATAAAATTATAGTTCTGACTTGGAATCTCCCACTGGTTTACTTTCAAACTAGTACATGCATGCTGGGCTTCTTGGAGCCCACTGTGGTCATCACAGTGCTCAACTGTGTCGGGAAGGGCATGGACAAGTAGAAAGCGGACGACCAC
The DNA here is from genome assembly GCA_013400955.1 of Drymodes brunneopygia. NCBI lineage: Eukaryota > Metazoa > Chordata > Aves > Passeriformes > Petroicidae > Drymodes > Drymodes brunneopygia. Next base: position 12,167 of record VZTZ01033563.1, read on the forward strand.
CTCAAACCCTTCCTAGATGATTCCAAGCTACAATTTGTAGACAAGCTCTTCGAGGCAGTAGAGGAAGGACGAAGCTCCCAGCACTCCAAATCCAACAGCAACTGGAACTGGAAGTGGGAGGTAAAGGATGTGTTTGGTGATCACCCTGAGGTGTCCAGGGAATCCTCTGATGTCAAGAAGCAGCACATCCCATTGTTCAAGGAGGTTCAGGATGAACTTGAAGTCTTTCCACGCCTACTGCCGGAGAGCCCAGGGATGCTAACTAAGCTCCAGATCAAACAGATGATGGAGGCAGCCACCTGGCAGATCAAAGAGGAAAAAGCAGCTGAGTTTCATCAGTCCTCCCACACCACAGCCCAAAATTTCTTCTTTGTTCCAGTCTGAACAGCCCCCCATCAGCAACGTAATCCAGCCCTTGTAGGCAGCCATGTTCATGAATGATAACATCGAGAAGGTCAGGAAACCTGTGGAGCTGCAGGTCTGGATCCAGGCTCAGCTGGCCCTGAAACCGGGGCTCATTGGCAATGCTAACGTGGTGAGGATGGCCAACCTGCAATGCCATGGGCATTGCGCCACCAAAAGTGGAGCTGAAGGACGAGACCAAGCCAATGCCACTGATCCTGGACGAGCAGGACTGGACAGTGGATGCAACTGGGAAGGAAATCCAGCTGACTCACCACATGCTTACCCTAAAAGCCAGCATCTGAGCAGTGAAGAGAGAGCACTTCAAACAGCAGCTTAAGGAAAAGGCCACAGAAGACATGGAGTCAAAGATGTACTTTGACCCTCGGATCTCCATAACCCCTCCCCAGCGGCAAAAATGCACCTTTATGTTCCATGAAAAAGGGAGATTTGAGAAAATTACCCAGAGGTTGCGAACAAAGGCTCAGCTAGAAAAGCTGCAGGCAGAGGTCTCCCAAGCTGCCAGGAAAGCTGGAATTCACACTTCCACCAAGTTGGCTCTGATCACCCCTAAGGAGCTGAAGGAGGGGGAGATCCCAGCGATCAAGTGGTGGGGTTCCTGCATCATCCCCAATACCCTGGATTTAAAAGGCGCATCAACCTCAAAGAGAGATGAGTACTCGGGGATCACAAACCTGATGGAGCACCTGGCCCAGCTCAACCCTCCGGTGGACAGTGACACGCCAGTGACCCTGGACATGTATTTACAAAGAAGGAGCTGAAGAAATTACGGTGCCAGACATGGTGAGAAGCCCAGAACGAGCAGCAGGAGGAGGTCAGGCTGGGCCTGATGTCACCGCCAGAGCCCAAAGTGAAGATTTCCAACCTGTTGCGGGTGCTGGACACGGAAGCTGTCCAGGACCTAATAAAGGTGGAAGCTCACATCCAAGCACAGATGGCCAAGAGACAGAAGGCTTATGAGGAAGCAAACGCAGCAAGGAAGCTCTCAGCAGAGCAACAGAAAGCCAAGAAGGTGAAAAAGTTGAAGGAAGATGTTTCGCAGGGAGTTCACATAGCTGGGTACAGGGTCCAAAACTTGAGCAATCCAGCAAAATATTCAAAATCACGGCCAATGCTGAGCAGCTGTACCTCATAGGTGTGGTGGTCCTGCAAAAAGATGTCAACGTGGTGGTGGCAGAAGGAAGTCCTAAAGCACGGAAGAAATTCAAATGTCTTACGCTGCATCAAATAAAGTGGGACCAGCAAATGCCCAACACGAAGCCAAGAGGGTGACAATGAGTCTGACAAGGAGACCATTAAGAAAACAAATAAATGTTCTCTGCTTTGGGAGGGCACAGCAAAGGATCACAGCTTCAGGGAGATGAAGTTCGCCTCACGGAGAACATGGCACGGGAGTACTTCAAGAAGCATAGCGCCAAGCATTACTGTGACCTGGCACTCAGCAAGCCTGTACTCGAGTCCACAGACTGAGCCTGGCCACAGCCACGGCCCTGTGGTCATTCCTGCCCCCCAGTCTCTGAGCCGGACAGCTCCCCTCACTCTCCTCAGCACCCCCATTAAAGGACTTACTAAAATAAAAAAAAAAAAAGGAAAGGTGGGGAAAGATACTGGGTTTTTTGGGTCTTTTTAAATTTTATATATTCTCTGTATTCTTTTTACATATATTTGTAGCTCTGTAGCCTATTATTATATTGGTAACTAGTCCCAGTAGTGTTGGGGTCTTAGGAATTCTCCTTTTGTTTCTTTTCTCTTAAGGAATTTCCCCCCATGTGTTGTAAAGAGACAATAATGAGCAGATACTTAAGAGAGACAAAAGAAGTGGCCATAGCTCAGGGGAGGGGTGCAGCTGGCTACTCTCTCTTTTACCTGGGGGTTTCTGGTGGAGGGCAGAGATACTGCGAGGTTTGGACTGGGAAAAAGGGGTTGGGTGCAGCTCCTATAGCTCTTGTGCTCTCGGCTTTTGGAGGGGAGAGAGGCTGTGGTCACTGTGGGAAGAATTCATTACCACTGAGGGGTTCTGTCTCCTGCTGCTTTTCTTCTAGTGGCAGTGGAGCTCTGCTTATAAGAGTGGCCATTGCACTGAGACCTTATTAACACCCTACCTCAATAAAACAGGGACTTTCCACCATCTCTTTGGGTGCCTCAGGGGGAAAACTCCAGGATCCTGAGCCCACCTTTCCCTGACCTGCTGGGAGTCGGGCCTCCACTGACCTGCTCCCTGCTGCTTCTTTGCCACTGCTCCAGGTTTCTCTATGCTGCAGCCCCGCACCCCCTGCCTGCTGAGATGTCCCTGGTTCCAGCCACAGAACCAGAGCTTCTGGTACACCTCATCTACCACTCTGGGATTTTTGCTCATTCCTGTCATCCCAGCTTGCTGCTTCCAAGGGTCCTGCTGGGGCACCAGGATTGACTGCCTCAGGGGGTTTGTGAAGCAAAATCTCTCTTCCATCCCTTCCCGTCTCGGCCGAGCCACCATTACCATGTGACCTCACACCAGAGCGCCCCCTGCGCTGTGATTCGTTGCTGCTTTGAACTACAGTAAATTAAAATTATTACTTAAACTGTGTCTGTGTATTTTGTGCTGACCTTGCCTGTCGTCCTGCTTTTTGCAGTGTTCTATGTTTTTACTTCTGTAGTAGAAGTTCTCATACATTTTCTATAAACATAGTCCTTGTTCTCTTAACTGGCCAAGATTGTTTTGAACTTTTAGATTATTTTTCATTCCTTTCCCCTAAGGTGGAGAAAGATAATAGACTATGTCTTTACCCTATTAAATTGTAGAAGTAGTAACCTCATTAACCAATCCATTATTATCTTAAGAAAGATATAAATATGAGAGAATAAAGAAAGGCAGATCCTCTTTTGGTGGTCCTGCCTAGTGATTCTAACTACTGCTCTGAAGTCTACGTATTTCTTTCATATCCGACAGTACAACACTTGCCCACTGGCAAAACAGAAAGAGCCCTGCAGTGTCACAAAGGGCTCCTTTGTAGTGTTACAACGGTCATTTAATTGCATGGGGCCCCACAGTCGCAATGGCCTCCATGACTCCATGAGGTTTCATAGTGTCACAATAGTCCCTTGGCTTCTTGCACCCCACGGTGTCACACTCAATCCTTGGTTCCATGATTTCTTGCTGTGCAGCAATGGTCTTCTTGGTTCTGTAGTGTCACAATAGCCTCTTGGTTCCATGAGGCAGTGTCAGAATTGTTTCCTTCATTCCATGAGTCACCGGTGTCACAATGGCCCCGTGGTTATACGAGGTCCTGCAGTGTCCCAGTGGTCTCCATGGTTCCATGAGTCCCTGCAGAGTAACAATGGACTCCTTGGCTCCAAGGGACCCCAAAATGTGACAATGGGCCCTTGGTTTCCACGGGCTTCAGTGTCCCAGTGTTCTCCTTGGTTACATAGTTTCACAGTAGCCCCTTGGTTCCATGAGGCCCCTGCACTGTCAGAATGGCCCCGTGGTTACATGAGGTCCCACACTGCCATAACGGTCTCTGTGGTTCCACAAGCCCCCGCATTGTCACAATTTTTCCACAATGGCCTTGTTTCCACGAGGCCACACAGTGCCATAACAGTGTCCTAGATTCCTGGAGGCCCCATAGTGTCACAGTGACCCTTTGGTTACATGAAGGCCCAGAATGGTCTCCTTGGTTGCTGTTGTGGTTTGACCCCAGCTAGGTGCCAGGTGCCCACTCAGTCACTCTATCACTACCTTTCCCACTGGGAAAGGGGAGACAATAATATGGAGAAAGACTACCAGGGTGAGATGAGGCAGTTTATTACAGCAAAAAAAAAGAAAGAAAACAAGCAGAGATCTCTATGTGCAAGAGCTGAAGGGGAAAAAAACCCCAATCAATCTCTACTTCCCATCAGCAGCGATGTTCAGACACTTCCTGGAAAGCAGGGCTTCAGCACACGTAATGGTTGCTCAGGAAGGCAAACTTGGAAGACTCATGAATGCCCCTCCGTCCTCCCCTCTTCCTTCCCTTCTATATCTGAGCTGACCTCATATGATATGGAATATCCCTTTGGCTGACTGGGGTCAGCTGGCCTGCTTGTGTCCCCTGCCAGGATCTTGCCCACCCCCATCCCCTTTGGTGGGGGAAGGAATGTCAGAGGGACAGCACTGCTTGGCAATAGCCACAACACTGCTCTCTTATCAACACCAGCTACCAAAACAAAGCAGTGCACTGTAAGAGCTGTGAGCTTTACCCAAGTCAGACCCAATATACTTGCGCAGTGTCACAATGGACCCTTGGATACACAAGATCCTCCAGTGTCCCAATGGACCATTGGTTCCATGGAGCCCCACAGTGTTACAAGGGTCCCCTTAGTTCCATGAGACATCACAATGATACAATGGCCCCTGCCTTTCTTGGGGCCCTGCAGTGTCACAATCATCACAGAATCACGGAATCAAGTAGATTACAAGGACGTTTGAGGTCATCAAGTCCAACTTGTGACTTAACATGACCTTGTCAAATAGACCATAAGTGCCACATTCAGTCTTTTCTCAAACACCTTCAGGGACAGTGACTCCACCACCTCCCTGGGCAGCCCATTCCAGTGCCTGATCACCCTTTCTGTGAAGAACTTCCTAACGTCCAGCCTAAACCTCCCCTAGCGCAGCTTAAGGCTGTGTCCTCTTGTTCTGTTGCCGGTTGCCCAGGAAAGAAACCGATCCCCCCCAGGCTGCACCTTCCTGTCAAGGAGTTGTAGAGAGTGATGAGGTTTCCCTGAGCCTCCTCTTCTCCAGGATAAACCACCCCAGCTTCCTCAGCTGCTTCTCACAGGACTTGTGTTCCAGACCCCTCACCAGCCTTGTTGCTCTTTTCTGGACACGCTCCAGCCCCTCCATGTCCTTCCTAAATTGGGGGGCCCAGAACTGGACACAGCACTCGAAGTGTGGCCTCACCAATGCTGAGTACAGGGGAACAATCCCTGCCCTGCTCCTGCTGGCCACACCATTCCTGATCCAGGCCAGGTGCCATTGGCCTTCTTGGCCACCTGGGCACACTGCTGGCTCATATTCAGTCTACCCTAAATCAGTTACCACAGGTCCCTTTCTGCCTGACTGCTGTCCCTCATCCCCCTAGGATGGATCCTCACATGATCTCTGTGAGCATCTAAGTGGCTCACAGATCACCAGCTGCTTCCTCCTGGGTAACAGTGGGGCTATTCTGCTCCCTAACCCCATCTACCAGGCTCAGAAGGCCAATTGTCCTGAGAACAACTCATCTTATTGTTGAAAACCGAGGCAAATAAGGTGTTAAGTACCTCAGCCTTTTCCTCATTTTTAGTTCTTAAATTCTGCTCCACATCTGTTTTAGGTTACATAGTGTGTATTCTATCACCATCTCCATGGCTGTTTGGGGCCAGGTGGGGCAGTGTTCCTTGGNAAGTGGCCAGATTAAGTTCTAATTGAGCTTTCACCTCTCTAATTTTCTTTCTGCATGACCTAATGACATCCCCAAACACTTCCTGAGTTGCCTACTCCTCTTTCCAGTGGTGATGCACCCGTTTTTTTCCCCGAGTTACTTCAAATGCTCCTTGCCTATTCAGGTCAGTTGTGTTCTTTGGTGCTCATCTTTTGGCACATAGGGACAGGCTACTCCTGCACCTTCAAGATTTCTTTCTTGAAGTATGCCCATCCTTCCTGGACTCCTTTGTTTGGAAGGGCTGCTTCCCTTAAAAAAATCAGTGCCTGTTTCAGTACTCTCCAAATCAGCATCCTGAATAGGCCGAAGTCTGCTCTCTGTAAGTCCAGTGTAGAAGTTTTGTTGATGCTCCTCCTTGTTTCACCAAATATTGAAAACTCTATTATTTCACGGTCGCTGAAGCTGTCCCAGACAGCTTCTGACCATCACATCTCCCACCAGCCCATCTCTGTTTGCTAACAGCATGTCTAGCGTAGTCTTCCCCCCGGCAGGCTCGCTCACCAGCAGTGACAAGAAGCTCTCCTCCACACACTCCAAGAACCTCTTGGACTGCGTCTCCTCTGCTGTGGTGAGTTCCCAGCAGATAGCTGTCAGGTTAAAGTCTCCTACAAGAACAAAGGCTGCCAATCTTGAAACATCCTCCAGCCACTTGTAGAATAACTCATCCACGTCTTCATCCTGGTTGGATGTTCTGTAACAGACTCCCACCAGGATGTTGGCTTTTTTGGCCTTCCCCCTGATTCCTACCCACAGGCACTCAACCTTATCACCATTAACCTCAAGTTCTATAGCACTGAGAGCCTCCCACAGTGCCTTGCTGGGCTGCTTCTGGTGTGAAACTGCTTTCTGAGTCTCTGGGTTCTAGTGAGCAGAGCAGGGCACAAACAAAGCCATTGATGCTCACCATGCCCAGGAGGCCAGGCTCTGATTGAGGAGATGACTAAGAACAGTGTTTAGGTATTATTCACTTTTGAACTCTTTCTCTCATGCGAAAACAAATGAATGGGAACAGTTTCACCTCCCTCTCAACTTTTGCACTCAAGAGATTGTGCTGTCAGCCACCCACCGTTAGTCATCCTCACAGAGCAACCAGTACCTCGTCTCCATGCAGATATCCTGAAACTCCATTTTAGCTTCAGAAGCTCAATTTACATTCCAGAACCTCCATTTAAGCTCAAGCTTGGGCCTTGTGTCCCTGACCTAACTGTGTTAGAGGTGGTTTTTTTCAAGCTCCATTACAGCCATGACCATGCTTGGCCACAGAACCCACTGATTCTCACACATGGACTGTCACTGTGAAAAACAGCTTTGCAAGGAGCATCTGAGGAGAATGGAGCACCTGAATGTATGGCTCACCCTGACAGGATGACATCTGACTTGGGGTCTTGAAGTTTTATTGCCATGAGGCCCTTGTTCATTCCTTGCCCCTGGGAACAGGGCAAACCAGCACAATGTTCAGCAAGGGTCAGCTCACACTTCTTCTGCCCTTGAAGCCTGAAGATGCTTCTTCCTTCTTGGTTTATTTCTTCTTTGTTTTATGCAAATGAAACACCTGAACAGTCAGGATTGTCCAGGTAACAGGACTAGAACTAAGTGTTCCTAAAGATGTTTTGCACCTGCTTGAGAGAAACCTTTTTTTACAGCAAAGGCTTGCATTAAGTCACATAGTTCTGAAATAAATTCCTTGCTCCTGTCATGGTTAGATGACAACTGATGGCAAGACATAGACTCACTGGAAGAAGAAACGGCCTCTCTCTCTCTGTGAATGATTTTATTTCTTACTTTTTTCATAAAACTTGCTGTAAGAACCAGACACAAAATACACATGTAACTTTTCCAGAGTAACCCTGGAGCAAGATGTTCATAGTTTAGGTTTCAGACTCAGAAGAAACATGCTAAATATAAACTTTTATTGATACACATTAATTAAAAACAGAAAAGACAGATAATGTGAATATAGTAAAGATGTAACATAAAAATCATAACTGCAACTCAACACTTCATTCTCCAGATGAAATGGTTTCCATACTGCACTACATCTCAAATTCTTCATACAGACAAAATGATAAAATGCTTAGAATCCAAGATTCCCAGCACTCTTCCCCAAGATTTAGTGCAGAACTTGATGAGTAATTCGGCTGCTCTGCTTTGGGGGGCATTTTGGCTGCTATTTCCTTCAGTTGCTGAAACCACACAGTCGATCCATCTGCCATGGCACAGGATTAGAAACCAAATCACAGGAGGTAGAAATGCCCTAAAAATTTTCTGAGTCTTCCAGCAGCACAAGCACTTCCCAACACAGCAAGCCCACAGAATGCAGGTGGGTGGGAGGTCAAGCTCAGGAAAAAGTAAGAAGCAACTTACAATTCTCTTTATGACTTTCCTGAGGACCTTTAAATTCCAGCTCCATTATTTCTTCAACCACAACCAGAATTATGAAACAAAGTGATACAGACAATACATTATAATGATTTCTCCAAAAACTTATGAATTGCTTCCAGGCTCCCATTTTGCTCAGTGATTAATACTTCATCCACTTGGAGTCGTCTGTGCCTCTCTATCACATCACTCATCTTTTTACACACTTTCGAATACCCTGCCTGCAAAAGATTAAACAGCCAAGAGGAAATGAAAATTAAACACACACAGAAATTGGGTACAGCTCCATCTGACTTTGGAGATTCTGAAACTTTTCAGATGTTTCATGCCCTGTACAGAATCACAGAAACAGAGAGGAGTGGAGGTTGGAAGGGATCTCCAGAAATCATCTGGTCTAACCCCCCTGCTCAAGCAGGGATGCTTGGAGCTGCTTGGCCAGAACCTCATCCAGAAGTTTTTGAGCATCTCCAAGGATGGAGACTCCACCATGTGCCAAGGTAGCAACATCTGTAAGACTCAGGGACCAGTTTGGGGCTCATTGGCCTTGCTCTCCATAAGACATCTTCTTGGAGATGTACCTTGATCAGGTAAGAGAACAGGCACAAGCTGCGACCCAAGAAATTCCCATTAAATGTGCAGAAATTTTGTTTTGGTAGCTTTTTACAATAGGGATGATCAAATATTAGAACACGCTGAGATAAAGGAGGTGCAACACAGCAACACGTGAGGACGTGCTCCAAAACCTCCAAAGAAGATAGGGCGCTACTCTCCTGGAGGAGCTGAGCACCTCCCAGCCCCTGGGAATGGGTGTTTTGCTTTTCTTTGCTTCTGTGCCTGGCTTTTGCTTTCCCTATTAAACTGTCATTACCTCAACCCATGAGTTTTCTCTATTTCACCCTTCCAATTCTCTCCCGACTGCACTGGTGGGGAACTCAGTGAGTGGCCCCAAACGTGGAACTTGGCTGCTGGATGGGGCTAAACCACAACAGCTGTCAGGATCAAATCCTTGGCAAACTCTGAAGGTGATTTTCAAGTTTTAAGCAGTTTCTCCTTAGTAACAGGACAGTACCAATGTAGGGTATTGCTTCCACATGGATTAGAGTGGAAGAGTGACCTGTACTGCCACAAGGATAAGGAAATGTGTCTTGGCTCAGCCTTCCACACTCATCAGCCAAGTGGCATTTCCTTCCATCCCCTGGCAGGACTCGAGCAAGGTGCAATGGCATCAACTGAGGTCCTCTAGCTCAGCTCAGACTGAAAGGAGAAGGAGCTGCTCCTCCCAGTGGAGCAAGGTGAGCTCCAGACACCTTTCCTGAGAGGCCCAAGAAGCCAAAGCAGGAGTGGGAGCTGGGGCTGCAGTGGCAGTGCAAACCAGCAGTCCCTGCTGCCCACAGCTGAGAGGGCTCCTGACAAGCACAGGCAGGGCCTTGGGCAGCACAGAGCAGTGAAAAATTCATCAAACCCCCCTTCCCTGGGTGTGTCTTCTCCAAACACCTCTCTGAGGAGATGTGGTGTGTTTTCCAGAGCTGCACTCACCTCCATCATCTCTCCTCTGCTTACCTTTGTAGTGCCGTACTTTAAAAATCTCTCAGGGAAAAAGAGAAAAGCAGGCTACAAGCAGATTTTCCAAGGCTTGCTGGACCCTCCTGTGCTCAGACACAGTCCAAGCCTCTGGCCAAAAGGATGATGTTCTCCTGCAGTGACACCCTGCTTCTCAAAGCGGGGAAACACTTCCAGAAGCCCAGGCCATCCTCCAAAGGCAGCAAGGCCTGAGGCACTGGGATGCTCGGTTGTTTAACAAGAACTCCAGCCAGACCCAAAAGCTAGGCAGGAATTCTTGAGGAGAAGGAAGAAGATGGCCTGCTGGTGGCAGGACAGAAGTGGTAGGGAACATAGCAGATGAATTTCTCTGTGATGGGAGGGGCTGTAGCTGCAGAGCTCTTCACTTGTCCCATCTCTGTAGGGATGCATCTTCCCCACCACAGCCCAGCTACTGCCAGAGTATCTCCTAGTGCCAACTGAAACTTCCCCAATGCAGTATTTTCAGAGTGCCTTCAAATCTGCTCATTGTCCACAGTGATTTCCAAGTTTCAATTCTTCTCAAGATGTGTCCCTGAATCCACACTGGAGGGGCATCCAAACAGAGTTCACCAGCTGTCTACTCTGAGAGCACCCTCACACTCCCCGCCCCCCCCCCCCC